>CM052888.1:1931906-1984436 GCA_028534135.1 Potos flavus | reverse complement strand
CGCTGTCCCCTTCCCCACGCTGTCCCCTTCCCCACGCTGTCCCCCTCCCCACGCTGTCCCCTTCCCCACGCTGTCCCCCCAGGGTCCCCGTTGGCCTCCATTTGTTCATGTCCCGGAGTCTGCTTGAGACACGCCGCACAGCGCTCACCCCACAGGCTCCCCTTCTCAGGTCTGCATCCAACCCAGCAGCTGGAGTCGCCCTTGAAAACTAGGTCGGGTCACAGCCCCTGGCACTGTCCTCTGCCCCAGCCCCAGCCCCAGCCCCAGAGCCCTGCCGGCCGGCGCTCACCTCCCCACACTGTGCACTTAGTAGGTGCTCAGAAGACTCTCCCGCGCCTAAGGACGGGGCGTGTGGCCGCGCTGCTGGAGGCCGCAGTCCCGGCCCTCTCACGGGAGGACCAGCGGGGGACCTGCGCCCCTCGGCTCTGCCTCCCAGAGGCTCGCGGGGGTCAGTGATGTGCTCGGGGCTCCTGAAGCAGGGGAGCCCGGCCGCTCTGGGGTCTCTCCCCGCAGCCTCACAAACATATGTCTGTGCAACTCAGGACGTGTTTGGCGTGGACAGAGAAAAGGGGTCAATGGGCTGTGAATCGGCCATCCCTCGCTCTCCCCAGACCAGCTGGCTAAAAGTGGCCTGCACAGGTGGGGCCCTGGGCTGGTTCTCCTGGCGGCTGTGGGACAGGGCAGGGTCCGCGCAGCGAGGGCTGTGGGTCACCACCTTCCCCTCGGGGCCCCGGGACCGGGCGCCTCTTCTGCAAGAGGAGAGCCCCCTGCTGTCTTGGCGGCGTGTGCCCACAGCCTGACGAGGCCCCCAGTTCCGGGCTGTGCGTCGGGGGCTGCGGCCTGGGCCTCCCCGTGCGCCCCCCACTTCCTGCCGGAGACCAAGGTCAGGGGAGGAGGCCCCGCCAGGACGACGCAGGTTGGGACGTCCCCGCACACCCTCCGGGGCACACAGACCCGGCTCGTGCAAGGGGGGCCGAGCCCTCGGCGACCTCGCGGGAGAGGCCGGCCCCACGGCGTGTGGCTTCTCCCGGGAGCACGTGCTCCTGGGACTGTGGGTGGGCTGCGGCCCAGCGTCCACCGTCGGCCGTCAGCCTGCCCGGCACCGAACCGGGGAGATTTCCTCCAAACAGGACCTTTGGCCACCGTGTGAAGGGCGCCGGGCCGGGGGGCTCCCCGCCCAAGGCTTTGGGCACGTTCTGAGACGCGGCGGGTCTGGACTTCAACGTGTAAACCCCGAGCCGACAAGAGAAGCCTACCGCCCTCCTTGAGGGGTACACACCTCCATCCCAGCTGTCACGCGGGCTCCTTCCACTCCCCACAAGGATTTTCTGAATTTTCTACGCCTTTCCTGCATTCCTCTTTCGGTACGTTTGCTGTACGTGTGCAGGCCGCAGAGGCTGGGAGGAGGGGCTCCTGCGTACGCCGCCCTGGCCCCGTGCCCCCTAGACCGTGCCCGGTGGACGGCGGGGGCTCGGGGTTTGCCTCCCACGCGCGCCCCCATCAGACTGCGTGGCCGCCCGGGCAGGGATGCGGCGGTGGCTGTGGCGGGCCGCGGCCAGGCCCGGGGTGAGCGCTCAGTTCATGCTTGGGAATTAGAGTCCCTCTCTGGTCCAGCGGCGAAGTTTCCTGTGAGTCAGTAAATCACTGTAACTAACGACGGAGGGCCAATCCCAGGGGAGCAGACGTTTCAACCACGCAGATTATTCCGGAGTTTTTAAAAAGTGTCTCTTTAAAAGAAGAAGTCCCCGGGGGCTCCCGGCTCTCCATGAAGGCCGACTTCCCACTCTCTTAAGTAGCTCATTTTGGCCCCGAGACAAGATTCAGTTGGTAGTTTTTAATAAATAACGTTCTGTGTTGCAAACGTTAGCATTGGAATCTTCACAGAAGTAGAGGAATTAAGAAAAACCATCCATCAGCCACAGACAAGCAGGTTGTTAACGTGCCATCGTATTTCCTTCTGCTCCTTTCTATTTTTACGTGGTGATAAACATATTTAAGTGCAACTGGGTTGCTGCTTTGATTAAACAAAAATCCATCCTGAAAGCATTCTCCAGTTTCCGCGTGCTTGAAAACCCCCAGGTGCGCCCACCGGCCAGGGAGAGGCAGGGAGCAGCCGCGGGGCCTGGGTCAGGGGCGGCAGGGGCGCCGGGCAAGCCGGTGCCGGGAGCCCGCGACCCGGACGCCCACGAGGCGGACACGGCAGGGACGGGTGTGCACCTGCTGAGAAGCCCGTCTCCCAGCCCAGCCCCGTTCCCCGGGGCTCAGCGGGAAAGTGGGGTGGCTGCCCCCCACCCCCAGCCCGGGGGAGCGGCTCCAGGCCGGCTGGGATCCGGGACGAGGCCCCCGGTGTTTTGGGGGAAAATGATGCATCCTGACGGCTGGAAGCGCAGGGCCGATTCAGGCCTTGTGGTGGCCGCTGATGTCATTTCAGAGAAAGAGCTAAAAAAGCTGTTTTGTTTTTCAGACTGTATCTCTGAAATTGTCGTGTTTTTTTGTGTTGTTGTTTTTTTTTTTTAAATCTGACTTTATCCCAGAGTGGACGTTCCAAACCCCAAACCTCTAATCCAGGCTTGCTTGAAGGCCCCTGCCCTGGCCGGTGCTGGCGCCGGGTGCGGGGTGCCGGCGGGGAGGCCAGGGGTCGCCCAGTTCAGCCCGCCACAGAGCTGGGGCCAGTAGGGGGGAGCCCTCCAGGGAGAGGGCTGTTGGGGGGCCTAGGGGTGGTGGGTGAGGCCAGAGGGAAGGGCCGGTCAGGAGGCACTCATGGAGGGGCATGTGTCTTCCAGAAGGCAGCCGTTGGTATCCAAAAATGCCACAGAGCGCCTTCCAGAATTCTGTCTTCCGGGTGTGTGGGGGAGGCTCACCCTTGGCTGACATGCTGGGAACGTCGCAAGGGCTGTGTCTGGGCTGGCACTCACCGCCCCACGCAAGTGGGGGAGCAGGAGGGGAGAGACGCAGGGAAAGCCCCCGCCTGCAGGCCGTGGGGGCGGGAGGGGTAACAGCAGGCCTCCTCCCGGCCAGCAAGCCCCCGGGACCCTCTTCCGGTCCTCCTGTCTGCCCTGCGGAAAGGGACCGAGACTCCCCCTCCAGCACGTTTCTGTTGCCTTCAAGTCCTGGAACGGGGACGCGGCTGTCCGGTGGACGGGGGGAGTGCGGTTGGCCCCCAATTGCTAGGACCAAAGAATGCCGGGTTGCCAGTGACTGAGGCCCTACTGTGAGGCCAAGTTCAGCGTGGGAGGCTTTCAACCGGCCGCCACGGTAAGCCCTCCCGGCAGTGCCGTGGGGTGATTCATTCTCCGGATGCAAAGACCGAGGCTTTCAGAGGTGAGGCCAGCTGGCCGGCGGTGGCAGGGCCGCGGGGCAAGCCTGGGGGTGGGGCCCTGTAATTGCGGACCACACTGCTGGAGCGTGTTTCCCCAGAGAGACGTGCACCGTGAATGGGACCTTATTTGGAAAATGCGCCTGTGCAGATGAATGAAGGATCTTAAGATGAGGTCACTCTGGATGTAGAGGGGGCCCGTCTAAGACACAGAAGAGGAGGCGACCAGACCAGAGAGAAGGCCATATGAAGGTGGAGACTGGAGTGACGTGGGATTGCCAGCCGCCGCCAGGAGCCGGGAGGGAGGCAGCCAGCAGACTCGTCCCCGCGCCTCCAGAGGGGCCCAGCCCAGCTGACACCTGGATATTGGACTTCTGGTCTCCAAAGCTGGGAGGCGGCAAAGTTCTGCTGCTTTTAGCGGCCAAGTTTGCGGTGATTTTCTTTACAGCAGCCCTGGGAGGCCAACGCAGCAGCCTGGAGGGCGGGCGTCCTCTCCACGCTCCATCTTCATGGGTCTAGACCAGCATGGGGGGCGCTGGCGCCGGCCACCCCCCGATAGCACCCCGGAGCTCCCCCACATGCAGACCCCCCCTCAGGTCCTCGGCAGCATCTGGGATCCCGTACGTGTGTGTCACCCCCTTTTTCTGCCCACGGACACCCAAAGGGCCACGGTTCAGCCCAGTTCAGAGAAGATGCCAGCCACGATTTGACAAGTTTTTGCTGAGCGTCCCCGGGGTGCGAGGCCCCGATCCAGGCCCTAGGCTACGGCAGTGAAGAAACGCAGAGAAGGCAGAGGGAGAGACACACGAGGAGCAACAGGGAGGTGAACGAAATGGAGGGAAGCCGGAGGTGGGGGGAGAAGGTGCGGGAACTCCAGGCAGGCGCGATGGGGGTGCCTCCCAGCGGGTTCCTCCGGCTCCCCCAGAAATGCTCACAAGTCGGCCTCGCGGTTGTCACTTCCGGGATGGAGACCCGGAGGCCCCTGGGAATCGGCAGCTCGTACAAGGCCTGGGCTGGGTGCCGCTTTTCTCCAGCCCCTCTCCACACGGTAGCCCAAGGCCAGGACAGTGCATGCTGTCCCCAGATCTCGGCGGGGGGTGGCCCTCGGCTAGCCCTCACCTGGTGGCGGCCAGCTGGGGTGGGTCTGCACCAGGGAAGAGTCACAGGAGACGGGGGACCAGGCAGCCGGGGCCGGAACTGCTGGGTCTCTCCGTCTCTCTGGTCTCTGTCTCCGTCTATCTCTGTCTCCCTCTCCCCAGAACCCCCACCGTCTCTGTGGCTACATGCAACTGGAGTCTGGGCATTACCCGTGCCACTCAAAGACTCCCGGAGCGAGGACCCTAGAGGCTGCCTGGCCTTCTGGAAAGCTCCCCCCCTTGCCCCGCCCTCAAGGGCCACTCCAGGCTCCAACCGGACGCAGCACCAAGGCCTGGAGGGGCTGGGGTGAGCCTCCCCCACAGGCCAACTTTCACGCAGAGCTGGCTCCCCCTCATTCTCCCACGATGCGCCCAGCCAGACCCTCTCCCCTGCTCGCCTCCCCGCTCCCGGCTCCCAGCCAGCGGCCCCAGGACGCAGGGAGGGCGGTCCCAGCAGGGAGCGGGCCCCCTGGTTCGGCTGCAGAGGCCCACGCGCTCTTCCCCCAGGCCTGCTGGTCGCCCTCGCATCCGCCCTCCCGTGTGAACACAACTGCCTCCCAGGGAAGGCGGGCTGGGCACATACCCGGGATCCTCGGTCTTCCCGAGACACGGTGGCCACAGAGCCGTCCAACTTCCTAAAGCAACACTTGGTATAACTGAAGCGTATTTTGGGTGTTGGAAACATAAACCTCAGTGCTTGACCAGGTGTGACCGTGGACGGGTCCGTAATGGGACAAAACACACAGTCTACCACAGGTTTATATTTTTAACATTTACAACCAATAAACATTGGTTCCAACATCAACATAAGAAAAGGAAGACCATAAATCCTTCCTTTCCAGTAGTAAAGGGAGTGGAGTCCCAGACCATAATGCTTACTGTCGTCTTTTAATAGCAACTGCGAACAGAATGCTCGTCCCCGGCCGGATTCCCGGCTGAGCCTTCTGCATTTATCATCTCATGGGTCCCCAAACAGCACTATTATTGTCAGTCCCATTTTAGACAGAGGGAAACTGAGGCTCAGGATGATGGGTCGCTTGCTCGAGGTCCCATGTTAGCAGAAGGCACAGCATATGATCCCATCCCTAGCACGAAAGCCCTTCTGGAAGGGCACAAAATGGTCCACCATCAGCTTTTACAGAGCATCTGCTTGGGATGCCTCCCCTTTGAATATATTAACGGCCGGATGAAATTTGGTGGTACTGGGCTGCGGGGCCTGGGGAAATCAGCGGCCGGCAGACGGACTTGTCCTGGAGCTCAGCCATCGGCCAGGGACGAGCGAGATGGTTCTTGGGGAATTCCGTGGGCCCCGGGCAAGCTGGAAGAGGACGTGCCCTCTCCTGGAGAGAGATTCTCAGCAGAAACCAGGGAACCTGATGCCGGTTCTTTGAGAAGATCCCTATGCTCACCAGGTCGATCAGGAGAGAGGAGGAATGACCACTCGCCAAGATCAGGGAGGAGACCACAGATCTCATGGACAGCTTGCAGGAATGCAGTGGGCACGTGGCTTGAAAGACACAAACCACCACAGCTAATGCATGAAGGGACAGACGACCTGAAGAGTGCTGTCCATTGAAAAAAAACCTGCATTTGTGGTTAGAAACCTTCCCACAGAGAAAACTCTAGTCCCATGTGGCTTCGGTGGTGAACTCTACCAAACGTTTAAGGAAAATGATTTTTCCAATTTTGCACAAACTCGTCCAGAAAACCGAAAGGGAAGGAATACTTCCCAACTCGTTTCATGACCCGGCATCACCCTGATACCAAATCTAGACAAAGAAATTGTCTGAATGGAGAGTTACGGACTAATTTCCCTCATGAACACAGAAGAAAAAAATTCTAAACAAAATTCAGGAAATCAAATCCAGTGATATATACAAAGGGCAGTATATCATGGCCAAGCGACGTCTGTGCCAGGAGGGCTGGACTACTCCGTTAGAAAGTCAATGAAACTCATCGTATTAACAAGCCTGACAAACAAAGTCGTGTGATCATCTCCACAGAGACAGAAAAAAAAAACACGTGACAATATCTGCCGTCCATTCCTGATTTAAACCCCTCTCGGAGAGCGACGAATGGAAGGAAACCTCCTCACCCTAAAAAAATACAAATTATGACACGCTCCCAAGTCAACTGGAAACGGGTCATAGATCCCACTGTGAAGCCTGAAACCCTAAAGGTCTCGAATAAAAGGAGAAAATAGATCGATAGTTGCCAGAAGGCATGAGGGCATCGGCGGGCAGGGCAGTGGGCCGGAGAGGTTGCGAGGGGCCACAAGGAGGCTATGAGTGGCGGATATGTTCATTTTCTTGACTGGGGTGATGGTTTCACCGCCAGGCATATGGCAACTCTTAGCAAATGGTACGCTTTAAATATGTGCACCTTCTTATACTCCAATTAAACCTCAATAAAGCTCCTTTAAAATGAGTCTGAACAAAGAAGCATCACCCTTCGAGAGATTTTTTTTTTTTTTCCTTTTCTAACAGGACGGGATATTCAAAGTCAAATTGAATCTAGACCGTAGAGGCGTCCGACTGCGTTTCTCGGGCGCCGAGGCCACCCCGGGGTCTCGAGCCCACGCTCTTCCGCGGCCGGACTTGCCTGTCGCTGTCCCCTCCCCTCGAATCTGGTGGCCTGTGACATCCGAAGCTAGGTCCTAACAGGCCCCTGTGCCTTCCCCTGGTTCTCCGAAGACTCCTGCTCTGGGGGAAGCCGGCCGCCCAGCAAGAAGTTTGACCCCTGAGACCGCCGTGCTGGAGACGCCACGTGTGGGCCCGCGAGGGCTGGTCTGGTGCCCATGCTCACAGCTCAACTGCACACCCTGGGCTCCGGTCTCGGGGTGTCGCGTGTCCGCGGGGCCGTGTGTCAGCCCCGGGTCGCTCTGTCCCCTCTTAGCGGCAATCCCGACGGTCTAGACTGTTGTTTCCAGTCCGAGTTGTCAATCTTCCAAAAGCCAACCTACTTATTAGAATAGTGTCATCGGGCCTGTATTTGCGAATGTTCGATGCTAATTCCAGCATCCTGCTTTTAATCTGGCAGAGGAAGCCCGCGTGTGTGCTGTGCGACTACAACTTGGTTTCTAAGGCATTCCCCGAAGCAGCAAGTCTTTGAAAAAGTTGTGGGAAGAGCACCACACGCTCGCCCACATATCTTCCCTTTTGGCTTCGGCCGACGCAGCCCCCGCGAGCATCTGCTGTGTCACTTGTTTCCTTCTTCCCCTTTGATGCTGGGGACCTCGGTAGACCAGGAAGCCGCAGCTGGGAATGCATTCAGAGACCATTAGTACAGGAAGCGCCGTGGGATCCAAGGAAACCGTGAACCAGCGAGTTGGAAAACAGTCTATGAAAGGCCTTTTGAGGCCGTTTCTTTCAGGAGGAGTTTGTTTTTGGATTAAAGAAGTTTATTCAGGTATTCACAAATACCCGGGCTCTCTGCACCGGCTGGAATGTGGAAACCCCTCAGTCATACTCAATTGCCGGAGAGGGGACTGGCGCGTTCCGACTGGGGAATACGTGGATGAAAGAGGCATAATTAGGTGACACGCCTCCAAAGGAGATGAAAGGCCCAAAACATCCTCAAAAATGCAGGCAAAAATATATACCCTGAAATCACTATGCTCTTTATTTTGGAAGTAGCCGCTCCCATAAAGAGCTAGGTGTCGACGGCACGGTGTGTAGCGAGGTCCTGAACTGGGTTTCTTTCTTTCTTTCTTGTTTCTTCCCTCGCTTGGGGAAGAAAAATGATGGAATGTCATTCCCATATTTCCTCCACTCCCGGCAAACGTGTAATGGCTCCCTCCCTGACCAGAGGCTCTGAGCTGCGCCCATGCCTTGCTAGGCGTCCGCCGGGGGCAGGACAAGAGGACCAGCGGTCAGTGGCGGACCCATGTGAACCCCCTCCCCCTGCGCTCCCCACCCCAGTTTCCCCTGAATGGCTCAATTATAGTCTTGACGCCTCTGGTTACTGAGCAGAGCCCTTTCCCTGCCCGTGTTGCTAAGAAAGCAGGTAGGGTTCCGCAGTCTCCCTGCGAGCCCCTCTTCCCTGGACCGGTCTCATTCTCCGATCTCGTTAGATGCAGGAGATTGGCAGATCCTGATGACGGAGGGGCTTTGTAGCGGGGGTCC
This sequence comes from Potos flavus, assembly GCA_028534135.1. Classification (NCBI taxonomy): domain Eukaryota; kingdom Metazoa; phylum Chordata; class Mammalia; order Carnivora; family Procyonidae; genus Potos; species Potos flavus. The sequence continues at coordinate 1,975,860 of CM052888.1, read as the reverse complement.
ACCTCCTCCCCTCCGCTGCTCATTTTCGGAGGAGAAGACGGAGCCCCAGGGAGCCTGCGTGACTTACTCTTACTCTGAGAAGCGGGTCTAGAGCCAAAATAGAGAGTGGCGGGGGGGCTGACCCCCAGATGAGCACTTTTCCTACTGCTCAAGCTACTCCTTCTTAGTTTCCCTTTATTTTTAATCCTTTAATGGACATACTCTGACTGTGTTGTAGCACTCATTAACACATATTTAAATAATTATGGAAAAATCCGCATTTTATGCATCCTTAAGCACTCTGACCTCTGGGTTTCTGCAGCTGGATCTGACGGCCTTGAGCTCTTTGGCACATTTTAATTAGTGTTCTAACTGCTTCTTTGCCCCTGTGGTCTTGAAGCAGCCCACACAGCACACCTGCCTTATTGAGCTCAGCGTCTCCAAAAACGCTTACACAAACACTTGGCTTTTGCTTTTTCTCCTCTCCCTCGCCGCCCCCTTCTCCTTCCTGGCTGAATTCAAGAGTGCAGAATGAATGTGCCATTGAAGGCCACTTTGACAACACCACTAAATAAGGATTCCTCTTGGCTGGCAGAGTTTTTCCAGTTCAGACCGGGGCTACGCAGGCGGGGAGGGAAGGTACGCATCAGCCCAGGCTGTGGTTGCGGCTCGAAGTAGAAGACACGTGGGGACGGACGGACGCAGACAAAGAAGACACACATTCATTGATCTGCATGCATATATATGTCTCCCACCTCAAGCTCTATATAGATATATCTCTCCGAAAATGGAATCCTGCTGTTTTCCACTGTGCTTTTCTACACTGTGTTATATTATACTCATTTTCCTTGTCAATGCACTTCAAGTTAATGGCATGATATTTCATCATATGGGGACGGACCATCAACTTTAAAACCGCGCGTCTCCTGACAAACATACAGACATCAAGTTCGTTGTTTGTTGCGCGTATTTAATTTTGCTCTTCTTGACAGCGTCTCATAAACATCTCTGCATACACACCTTTTCAATCTGGTCTGAATATTTACTTGGGACAAATTCCTACAAGACTTATCCCATAAAATCTCTGTAAACTTAACGTTTTGACCTGCGCGGCTCTCAGGAAAGGTGGGAAAGACTCAGAATTCCACTACCTGCGTGAGAGAGAGCGCCCACTCCCCCCGCCCCATGACCGAGGAGCTGAGACGGAACACGAGTATATTTCAGTACAGCGAGGGGGTAAACAGACAAACAGGAAAGATAAAGCATCTCTGCACCAGAGAGGAAAAGGACAGAATGAAAGCAAGACTGGGAGAGTGCCTCATACATCCAAACAAGGCCAGCGACCATGTCTGCTCCCAAAGTCCTAAATTTGTCCCCTTCCTGCATTTGCTATCTGGTCCTCATTGGACACGTGACCATCTGCCCAATCAGCCAGGTCAGAAGGATGGCTTTGAAGGTCCCTCCCTCTCCCGCTCGTCGCACACCAGGTTCTGGATATCCTGCCTACCACGCGTGTCTCCCATCCTTTCTATGCATCCACTCCAACTGCCATGAACGAGTTCAGGCATTCACTGTTGCTAGAGTCTCCAATCCCCAATCTGTCACCAACATACAGCCCACCCTCTGCCAAGTGCCTATGGTGATCTTTCCAGGAGAAAAAACCGATGATGTTACTCATCTGTGAAATAATCCTTAATGGCTCTGTCTTGGTTTGGGTTTTCTGAAAGCAGAGCCTGAGGCAAGGACTTGGTACGGGCGGTTCGTTTGGAAGAAGGTGTCAGGAAGCAGGAGTGAGGGATCAGAGGAGTGAGACGAGGGAAGGGAAAACTCAGTAGAGTACATCCATGGGCATTTACTGCTGGGGACAATCCTGTATTGTCAGGGGAGCCTGGCACATGTCCACTGACCGCTGCCCCATAGGTTGAGGGTTGCCCCTGGGATGTTAACCACCCTGCACTCCTGGGCCACCGGGGGGCCTTCTGTGCCTCGGAGGAAGCAAAGCAGAGAGATGTGGGTTGCTGGCAAGTGCCAGGAACTGCCTGTGACAAGGGTGCTGAGATCGGGGGGCTGACCGGATGCCAGGCAGGCATCGTAAGCATCTGCTGCAGCCTCCTCCTGGTGGCCAGGATGAAGCTGTTTATGACCCATTTCCTTCGTCTACTCTGCTTTGTTTTCTGATGCCCGTCCCCTGTGCTTGGGGCCACCGTCAGCCCACGTAATGCGTGTACCCATTCGAAAGTCACCCCTAAGGCATCTTTGTGCCTGTGCAACCTGATAAGCTTGGGTAGGCTGGAATTCACTCCCCTGGCCTCTTGAGCTTGGCATCCTTGTATAGTACACCGGCTGAACAACTGTACGGGGTAGCCCGGGTCATTAATCTCCGTCCAACGAACTGCACGGCGTTCCCAGAACGCACCAAATGGTTCATGTTTCTGCGTCCATATGGTTCCTTCTGCCTAGACGTCATTTGTCAAATATGTATGGAGCATCTCCGATGGGCCGGGCACTATGGGAAGTGCTGGGGACGTAGCGTAGAACAACGCACATGCGGAAAGGCGGAGGGAAGAGCGGAGGGAAGAGCCGGTGCAAAGGCACCGAGATAGGGCACCGTGGGGAGGACACATTCAGGCCCGAGCAAAGCGAGTGAGGGGTGGCGGCAGGAAAGGAGGTCAGGGAGGAAGGGCGGGCGGGCGGGTGTCGCGGGGGGACCCGGTCAGGGCTTCCATTCTACTCAGAGTGAGACGGGAGCACGGGACGGACGGGATCCCAGCCTCCTCTCACCCAGACCACCTCTCTCTCGATGCCCCCGACTCATCCCAACTGAACTGGCTTGGTCCCAGCCCTGCAAAAGCCCTTTTGGATCTCACCCTATGCTGCCCCACTCCCCGTTCGCACCCCCTGCCCGTCCGGGTAGCCTCTGTGCTCTATCCCGATGGGACGGCAGGAGAGAGACCGGAAGTCCCACCGCGGCCTCCTGGAGGGTGGGGCCCGGGAGGTCAGCGCGGACGCGAAGGTTCCAGCGCGTCGTAGGCGGTGGCATCCATCAGCGTCATCACGCGTGCTCCGTTCCACTCTGAGTGAGCCCCCGGGGGGCTTCCCGGGAGCAGCCCCGACGCTCATGTTTATCCCAACGACAACACGCGGCTCCCGGCCCAGAAGGCAGCACCACGCCTTTCTCACGCCGTCTCCTTGACACGTAAGGAGAGAAGGCGAGAGGGAAAAGGACTCGAAAGCGGTGTTTTAGGAGAGGACAACCGGCAGGCTCTGACGCAACCAGACGGTGCTCCCGAGGTGCACCTGCCAGGATGACGGCTGCCGTGACGAAGCTGGGAGTCACTAGCGTTGGCCGGACCGGGGTTCGGGGGGAAGCCGGGGCTCCCGCGCTCTGCTGCTGGGGGTGCCACACGGGGCAGCCGGTCTGGAGGACGGCCAGGCAGCTCCTCGGCGAGCGGCCCAGCAACCCCACTTCTGCGTCTGTACCCCAAAAACTCAGACATTGACACACCTATGTTTGCAGCGGCGCTACTCACGCTCTCTGAGATGGCGGAAGCAACCGAGTGTCCACCGGCAGGTGACTGGATAAACGGAAGGTGGGCCGCCCCTACGGTGGAACAGAATTCAGCCCTAACAAGGCAGGACACCCTGACACCTGCTACAATGTGCGTGAACCTGCAGGACATCAGGCCGCGTGACACAAGGAGCTGCAAAGACGCCCATACTGAGCTTCCGAGGACCCGAGGAGCTGAGAGCGGGCAGACCCGCGGAGACAGGGAGGCGGTGGGCCGGTGCCCGGGGCTGGGGAGGCGGGTGGGAGCTGGCGTTCGGTGGGGACAGTTTCCATCTGGGAAGATGAGAAAGTTCTGGAGACGGATGGTGGGGAGGGTGCCACGTGAATGCACTCAGCGCCCCAGAACTGTACACTTAAAAATGGTTAAAGTGGTAAATTTCATGTTATGGATGTTTTGCCACAATTAAAAAAGAAACAGCTGGCTCCCGAGCGGGGCTGAGCAGCCAGGGAAGCAGGGGGTGGCCCCGCCACGGTCCCCCTCCGTCTGCAGGCCCAGGTGCCGTCTTCAGAAGCCACAAGGTCACCCAGGGGACATGTCCCTCCGGAGAGGCCTCTGGGCTGCCAACGTGTCGGCTCAAAGGCCGCTGCCGGCGGTGCCGAGAGTGGAGAGATGTGACTGACGTGTCATCTGAAAGCCACTAGCGGCTTAGCCACACTTCAAAGGCGCGACGCGGGGACGAGACCCAGGACAGCGGGGCGCAAACAATGCGGCTGGAGCAGGTGATTATGACTTCTCATGTTCCACCCTCGGCGTGGGAAAAGGGCACCGGTGGGGACGCGCCGGAGCGGCGAGGAGCGGGGTTTCTCGAGGACGGCAACTGTCTCCCCGATAAACCCCAGGAAAGCCGAGAGCGCCCGGGGCGGGAAGGGACACTCTGTCCCCAGTAGCGGGGCCACAAACACGGGGCGAGGAGGCGGCGGCCGGCAGCCAGTGGGCCCGCGGAACCTGACGCGCTCCCTGAGAACGCTCGGACTCGGAGAATCGAAATCCCCTGCATCTTGGTCGCTTTTCTGCCAAACGAGAAAAAGGAAGCCTTACGTGCCCGAGAGCGCCCAGGGCCAGGCATGGACTCAGTGCCTTCTCTGCACATGGCCAAGGAAGCCAGGAGTCCTGCCAGTTGGGGGCGTCTTCATTTAAAAAAGCGCAGCTTTGGAAACAAACTCTAGAAGCCGTCAGGTGCACACGTCCCTCCACAGAGGGCAAGCCTGCCGTGCAGGGAGCCGCCTTGGCTCCCGCCGCCCTCGACACCGAGGCAGGAATAGTCGGGGTGCCAGGGGATGAGCCCAGGGGCGGGGGTGTCAGGGAAACCCACATTCCTGCCTCGTGGAGCCACGGCCCAGGGGACGAGGGGAGCGTGCAGTCCTGGGGGCCCTGGCTGGGGGGGACGGGGGGATTCCCAGTGGGGCCGAGGCAGAAGCCCAGAGCTGAGGGGTAAGAGAGGCTGCAGGAGAAGGTGCGTGCCATACTTTCTGCTGGTGCCAGGGGTGGGCGGCAAGCACGGGGTCCAGCAGAGGCTGGAGGGGACATGGAGTGCGTGCAGGAGGGACACGTTCCCCCCCAGTGGCAGGAGAGCAGGGTGGGAGGGGCGCAGGGGAAGGGAGCCCGAGCCGTCACCCAGGGCCCTCCAGAGCCCCAGAAAACTCGTGCATGGTTTGAAGAAGTCACCATGGGGTTTGTAACTCAGGGTCGTGTCCCAGGCCGAGATCCATGGGGTGGGACAGGGAGGCTCGTAGCAGCTGTTGGGGAGTGTGGGGCACGGTGACGCGGCGAAGACCAGGAGAGCGGCCGGGAGGGTGCGGGAGGTGGATGGACGTGGGCTTCTCAATGAGCTTTCCCCAAAGTGCTTCATCAGAGTTGGTCTGGGGGGCAGCCTGTGCATTCTGTCTCGGCAGAGGGGTGACCTGACCCGCCCTGGGAAGCGGAAGGCCCGTCCCTTCCGCCGGAGCTGACACCGGCTGGACTTGGGGACATCCCACGAGCCCTATCACCTGCCCTCTAGGACGGACAGCAATGGAGAGCAGCTTCAGGCATCGCAAGGCTCCGCAGACCAGAATCCACACCCCTCTGAGCCGGGACGCCCCTCTGCTCCCTTGTTAATGCAGAGCTCTGGCCCTCCGCCCGCACGGCCAGGGACGCCAGGCGACCCACTGGGGAAGCCACCTGGGAGGTCCAAAGGCCAGCCTGTGCGGCCCCGACCACTAGTTCGGGGAGAAGGCGGACACAGAAACGTGGGGACGGCCATCGAGGGTGTCTCCCGAGAGGCCGTGCCTTACCTTGGTGGTTCTGATTCAGCTGAGGTGCGGTGGTGGCCGTGGCTCCGTGTGTCCAGCAGGCTCCAGGTGGCACTCTGGGGTCCCAGCCAGGAGGGACGCGGACAGCCGCGGCCGGGGGCCTCCGGCGAAGCTCATCGCCTGTCTGACCTCAGGGTTCCGGGCAAGATGAGTGTTCCCACGGTGACGGTCAGGATCCAATCGTAGCCTGCGGGTCTGCAGAACGAGGGATGTGCGGAGACCCGGCCGGAGCCCAGTGGCGCACGGACGAGGAGGAGCAGGGCCCAGGAGCGAGGCCTTGCTGGACACACAATGAGGGCCCGTCTGCTGCGCGCGAGCCGGCGGCTCCAAGGGAGGAGCTTAGATGCTGAGGCCATACGGCGTGGCTCCAAGCCCCAGCTCTACCCCATACTCCACTGGACCGCGAGCACGGGGCCTCGCCCTGCCTCCCGTGCCTCAGTTTCTCCATCCGTCAGTGAGGGATAATAACGATAACCACTTCCTGAAGCTGTGGGGGGTCACCAGCTATATAAGGACGATGCGGAGAACGCACAGCCTAGAGCCGGCCTCCGAGCTGTTGGTCCTGCTTTCGCCTCACTGGCCAGCACCTCGCCGTGGATTCTGGAATTGAGAGACACCAGAGCGCAGGAGAATCCTGAGACCCTCGCTGCCCAGGTCGAACGTGGCAGGCTGCTTAAAAGCGCCTCTCCTTCGACTCTGCAGATCGCTTAGTGGTTTAACCTTCCGGGTTCCTTAAATAAACTCCCTCTGTTGCCGCGGTGTGCGCTTCTGAGCGCCGTTCCCGCCAGGACTGGATCCAAGAGGGAAGAGGTCTGCTCCGCCGTGACTGCTCCCGGAGCCCGAGCCGAGTGGGCGCCGTGCCTGCCGGAGGGGTCTCCTCTCTCTGAACGCGGCACTGTCTGCAACCACACCTCCAGGGTCAGACGGGCGCGAAGGCCTCGGCTGGACGGAGACCTTGCCTTTGGGTTACTCCGGTACCTGGAACGTTCTGCCTCCTGCCAAAGACAGTCGGGTTAGGGCACATCTCCCCATATTCAAGAAAACAACAGTTTCACAGGAAAACCCCAACACAGCCTTTCATGGCGTCAACACAGCCCCAGCATATCTGGGGACCGGTGAGATGGCCCGGGAGTGACGGTGACTGAATGCTCCCTCTTTGCAAGGGTGAGAACAGAGCAGAGACGGGGATGGTGAGAGCGCAGCGTGAGGGGCTCTGGACTGCGGGGCGCACAGCCGGTTCTGACCGAAGCCCCCAGTGGGGACAGGCTCACGCAGAGACCCCATCTCCGGGGTCCGCGCCCACTCGCATTTCCTCAACCGCTCCCAGCCCCTCGGTGGGATGACGCGTCTATTTCCAGAGCGGTTGGGCACACCAAATCCCATCATACACTCAAAACCCCCGCATGCAGCAAACGATCCGTAAATCAGCACAATTTTCTGAGCTCATCATGTACAAAGAACTACTGGAACTTCTCATATCATCAGGTCTTTTAATCCCAGAATGAAAACCCTGTGAGACGATCATCACTGTCCCCACCTTGCAGATGAGGAGTTTCAGACCCAGAGAGGTGAAGCCGTGTGCCCAAGCCCGCCCAGCCGGACAGTGCTGTGCTCTCGCCGGCCATCCCACGCGGTCTCGTGTTACTTCCTTCTTGTCCTTACGTCGCTCTTCCTACTTTTCGTCCCCTCCTCCATCACAGCCCTGCCGTCTGACAGCCCAGCATCCCAATGACCCGGAGATCCCGCTCTGGTTTCTTGTGCTCCCCCGCATGGGGTATGTGAATAATATGCATGAACTCAACCTTCCCAGGTGAACTGTGGCTCACGTTTCAAGGTCAGGCTCGAGCGTAACCTCGCCTCTGAAATCTTCCCTGGTCCCTCTAGTCGAGGTCACTGTCCCCTCCTCTGTGCCCCTCTTGGTGCCCTGTTGCCTGTTCCAGTTTCTTCCCGGAAGAAGAAATTACCAGGTAGTGGAAGGTGGCCTGGAAGGTGGGCTTTATCCGGTCCTACCATCCGGGAGGCGCTGAGACCCCACAGGTGATCGGACACGTCAAGGGGAGGGACGCCGTGAAGGACAGAGAGTGAAGGCAAACTCAGAGTGTGGGTAGAGATCAAGACCCCAATCCCAGCAGAGATGTTGCAGCTCAGCGGGAATCGCTGCCATAAAAATGAGGGAGAGCCCCTTTCCAGTGAGAAGAGCCTTCCCCTCCCCTTCCCTTCTGCATCCCGCCTGCTGCCCCAGGCTCGGCACATGAGCGCCCCATGGGACGCTGCCATGAACCACACCAACGGCTTCAAAATTAATGTTGTGCATTCCAGAGCAAAGGGGCCTGGGCACGAGAGGGAGCACTGCTGCGGCTTCTCGGCCCCCACAGTAAACCTGGGGCAGGTGGGATCCCCAGGCGGGCACGGTCAGGTTGGAGCGTAAGGCGGTAAGGGCTTGACCATTTCTGGGGTCACATTCATCAAGGCTGATCGAGGGCACATCTCCTGCGATCTAGAGCTCTCGTGTCCCGGTACACATTGCCAGACATTTCAGATTTATGTCGAAAATAGGCTCTTTCCATTCCCCCAATGCACACCTCCCCCGTGTGTTCGGTTTAAAGGGTCCAATGTTTGCAGGCGAGGGACAGCCTATGCTGCCGGTTTTGTGGAAGCCAGAGTTCTCGGGGTCTCTGGCTTTGAGGACGGCAGGAGGTCACTCAGTTCAGACTGGCCTCTCCCTCTGTCCAAACAAATCATGATATGGGTCCTAAGATCAGGACAGATACTATGGACACGTTATTAAATCTCCTTCTGTAAGCTTCCTTATCAGGAAACTGGGCAAAAGAAGAAGGCCCATCTCCGCGGGCTGTTGTGGGGATTAAATCAGATACGCGTGTAATGCTCTTAGCGCCGTGCCAAGCACACTGCAAATATTCAGTCAATGGCAGCATTATGACTGTCACCAATCCCCCCCTCGTCGCACAGTGTTTTCTTTGTGCCCACACCTCACCTTTTGAATTCATGGAGTCTGCAACTGGCTCAGAAAGGAAAACTCCCTTCCACCGGCTGGATTACGACACGCGGCGGACCTCGCGCTCCGGCCAGACCGGCGGGAACCAGCTCTCCCTGCCCCGGGGGTGAGGTGGGAACACCTGGGACGGCCGGGCGGGGCCGCCGGCACCTGTGACAACACGCCCTCTGGTGGAAGGACGGCGCTTCTGAGCTCAGGTGTGCCAGGAGGCAGGTGGACCCAATGTGCGTCCAAACGCACTTCTCCCGAAACACCGCCAGCGAGCAGCGTCGGCAGAATCGCCGGCAGTGCAAACAGAGCCGCGCCTTCGGGGATTTACACGGGCAACGTCCTTTTTCTGCTTGGTGTCTTAAATTGATCCCCAGAAGCGGGGCGCGGGGTAAAGACGGCCGCCAGCAGGTGCGGCCGGCCGCGCTCCGGGCAGTCGTGCGGATGGCTGCCCAGCTCTGCGAGCCTACTCAACGCCATCGGAAGATACACCTCCAGTGGGTGCCCTGTCTGCTAGGTACGCGCTGTCTCAGTAAAGCCCTTTTCAAAAGCTGGTTTTTAAACATGTTACATTGTTTTTGGACATTTCTCCAAGGACTTGCGAATTACTGAGAGAGAGAACACACAGAAGGATAGATGTGCCCAGAGTATTTCCCTGCGTTGTCGGCTGCGGAAGCCTTCATCGCCTGCCCCATCAGAGGAAAAGTCTATGTGTGGGCGCAGTGGGGTCCCGCCGGTGTCGGGCACAGAGGGAGACAGGAGGCGTCCGGCCCCAGAGAGGGAACCGAGGGTCCCAGACTGACCCACGGGAGGAACAGGACAGAAAGCGAGAAGATGGCTCATGATAAGGAGCTAAGGTATTTGTCCAGTGAGTTTAAAGGAGGAGGATGTGAATGAAGGCTCAAGTAATCCAAGACGGCTTCGTGGAGGAGGCATCTGAGCTGGGGCTTACCAGGTCTAGTGAAAGTAAGAGCTAAAATACCATAAAAATAAGGAAAATAAAATAAAAGGAACAAAGTTACAACAAAAGCAACTGTTCTCCCTCCTCGGGCTCTCCCAGGCGCCCGGCACTCCAGAAGACAGGGGCACCCTGTGCCTCCCTCTCTCCCATGTCACACTGGTGTCCCCACTGGCCGACTTCAGCCAGAGCCCAGAGCGCAGGGGACACCGACAGAGTCCGTGGGACCCGCTCCCAGGAAGACAGGAAGGAGGAAAAGACAGAAGGGCGACCCGGAGGGCTGAGCGGAGGCGTCCGGCCCCGGAGAGCGAGGCCGCACGTGGGCCAGGGTATGAGGTGAGCGGAATCCTAGAGGGAGAGAGATGTACCAGGTGGGATGTCAGGGGAACAGTGACAGGCCCTCTGCCACCCCCAGCTTCCAGAGTCCAGGGGCACACAGACCACCTTTCCCCCTAGAAGGTGTCGGCCTCTTACTTAAATTCTCTTTATTCATTTACTTTAAAATCTTGCTACCCAACACGTGGTCCTCAGACACCACCTGGGAGCTGGTTAGAAGTGCAGGGCCTCACTGACTTGGAAACTTCGTGGCAGGCAGACCCCCGGTGATTTGTATGCAGGTTGCCCTGGGAGAGGCAGTGGCTTAGATCACCCCCAGGTTTGGGCAGCTGGGGGTGCGGGAGGTCAGGGACAGGAGTTTAAAGGTGGGATTGCTGCCCTCACTGCAGAGAAACAGGGGTGAAGAGCCGGGTGCCGTGGCTGCTGGCTGCCGTCCCTGCAGACCCCTGGGCCGGCCCCACTATCCTCGCAGCCCAGTGTAGCCTGGATCCACTCCGCCTCCATGGGAGCTCGCAAGTGAGGTGACATGTAGCGGCCAAATGTCTGTATAATGTTGCCCACTTCTATTTTTCGCAGACATACAAAATGCGTCCGTGAACAGGAAGCAAACCCAGGCGCATCCTCCACATTACCCGTGTGGTCCCACAGGGGCCACGGCCAGCAAGCAAGGGGCTCAGCGGGGACATCAGGGGGCGGGGAGATCATACAGCGCGTTGCTCACGGGGCACCGCGGTCACCATGGACGGCTCTGTCTGCACGTGTGCCGGGGGCCTGCAGGGAGGAAGTGGCCTTGGCTTGCGACTGGGAGGACGGGCCCGCGTGGCCAGGGACAAGGGCAGGGAGACAGAGCGTTGTTCCTGGCAGCGACGGGACCCACCAGCAACAGCGCAGAGAGCCGGGCTCTGCGCTCAGCAGCCTGGGCTGGCGTGAGAAAGGGTGCTGGCGTTTGACAGTGTGGAGAAGCACCGTGTTCCTTCTTTGGTTCCCAGGCATACCTGAACGGGCATTCTTATTTTTTAAACCTCCAAGAGTGAAGCTCTGCAGAGAAATGACAAGGCCGATTACCATGTGAATTTGACAGTGATTTTGGAATCTGGCCGACGGGCGGGTGTAAGTTGCCCCCGTATCCAAAAGCACCGTGCTTGAGGCTGATGCGGGGCGGATGTGCTGTCCACCCCGCCCCCCGCCCTGAGGTCTTGCTTCTAGGCTCTGGGCAAACGGGGAAGACTGACAGAAGCGGTCGTTCCGGCTCCTGGTGGCTCCTTGCAGCTGAGACGGCTCTGCGAGTGGTGGAACTGGACCGTCCAGATACCGAGGCCCCGTCACCGCAGGAGAATGGAACAAAGGGCTCTGAAGTTGCATCTAACTGGGTTGCACTTGGTGCCAGGTGTGCTGTGAGCTGGGGGGCCTGGGGGTGCTCCCTGGGCCCCTGGGGATCCCCCTCTGCAGGGAGATAATAGCACTCAGCGCGGCCCCCGACCCCGAGGACACGCTCAGTGCCAGCCGGCTGTGCTGGTGGCTGCCCCCAGGTTACCTTCAAGATGATGTCGTGCATCTTCCAGGCCATTCGCTAAAACTGCGTTATATCATGTGTTTATGTGAAAGGTGGGAAGGGGCTACCCTTGAGGGCTATTTCAGCTGCGACCACGGTGTAGAGCCCATGAAATCTTGATTTAACAATCGACTGTGGGACCCCGTTGTACTCTTGAGTGTGTGCCCTACGTCTCTGCATGGTCATGTCATCCGACCTGACACACACTTCACATTTATACCCTCTCCAATCTGTCAGCACGTGTAAGGCATTCCAGCTATGCCTGCCCGCGGCCACTACCAATGTTGATACGGCGGGAGGGGGGCCGAACGCTTTCGAGCAGGACACTTAATTCGGGTCCGGGGGAGCTTCCCCGGTGGACGGTGTCGCGGGGACGGTGCGGCAGGTGTGCTCCCGGACTCTCGGGCTCTGACTTAAGCCAGGAGGCCCGCCGTGGACCAGCACCGCCGCGCCTTCCCACCTCACTCCCCTTCCTGAGTCTGTGGTCCGTTTTCTTCCCCAGTGTCCCTTGAGGGTACCTACTCTCTGTTTTGGACATGGCTTCAGACTTACAGAAGAGGAGCACAAAAATTCTCAAGATACTTTCCATGGAGATTCCCCACATGTGAGTCTTTACTGACCCTCCGTCCCCGCCCCGTGCAGAGACACGCGCACAGAAAACTGCAGACAAGATGCTCCCTAACCCTGAACGCTACCGCGTACGGTTCCAGAACAAGGGGTTCTCCTACTAACTGCGGCACACCGGTCAGGATGTGGTACACGGCCCCATCGGCGGATGGGCGAACGCCGCTCAGCTTTCCCCCATAGCCCTCGAAGGCTCACACTACTGAAAGTGGGGGAACCTCCATCCTCACCGACCCACCTGCCCGCATTGTCTGCCCCGCCCCTGCGTTACTTCTCAGTCCCGGCCCACTTCTAATGTCTTATTTCAGAACCAGGAGTAATGCCGAGGATAGAAAGTGTTGCATACTGGCTTCTCTTTCTGTGATAAATTTCTGTTTCGAGCAATACTAAAAAGCTGGGCCACTGAGCCATCCTGACACAGAGCTGTGAATTACCCCTGAGATCTGCTGTTTCAAGGGACGTGGCTTCTGAGCCTGAGTGTGCTTGTGCGTGCGTGCGTGCGTGCGTGCGTGTGTGTGTCGGGGGCAGCGTGTGCACCCTTGCCTGTGAGCACAGCGTAATTCAGGGGCAGCTGAGTCAGTCCCGGGGTATTTGAGTGAGGGTCCTGACCGCGGACAGCCTGCCTCCTGGACCCGGGGCAGTTCTCTGGGGCTTTGCCTCATCACCTGCTACATATCAGGTAAGATCATTGTTACGTAGAGGGATCTGTTTTGTTTTCACATTCTGAGTCGAAGTCCGTAGATACAGTGAGGGTGTGGCTGTCTGTGTGTCTGTGAGTGTGACGACGTGTGTGGGTGCGTGGGTGCATGCACGCGGGTGGGGTGGAACCAGCTCTCCAGCTTTGTCTCTCTGCCTTCCTCTGGCCTGGGCTCTGTCCCCGCGCCGGCTGCCCTGGTGGTGGCAGGATGGCTGTCAGCAGCACCCAAACAACCAGCTTCCCTGCTGGTCCTAGGGCAGAAGGGACCCCCTTTTCTCCCAGCAAGCAGTCCGTCCTCTGCCCTACTGAGCCACTCAGGTGCAGCCTGCCCCAACCTAGCAACAGTTGCCAGGGGACGCCAGGGCCTGATTGGCTGAAGCCTGGGTCCCCCGCACCAATCACTGGCAAGGGGGAGGAGCTTGCTGTGCCACCTGACCCCTTGGGCTCCACCAGCACCAGCTCCCAGCTCCTGCAGGTCCCCTGGGAGAGGGGGAGACCCTCGAAAAACTCCGGGTTCTCTCGGGAACCAGCAACCAGCGGTCCCCACAACAGTTCCCATTTCACAGATGAGTAAGTGAGGCTCAGAATCGAGCATCTGAAACCAGGTCTGTTTTGGCTTCAAAGGCTGTGGGATTTCCTTTTCACCTCGCATCATCCCTTGAAATGGAGGTCGCTGCGCCTCAGTGTTCGTGTCGTAGGCTAGTAATTACCTGACCAGCCTAGGAGCGCCTACTGCTCGGAGCTGTTCGCCGCCGCATTGCTCACAACAGCCCACCGGTGGAAGAACCCAAGAGTCCGGGGGCAGATGACGGACACAGAAAATGACGTCCACCCACACGACAGAGTGTGATTCAGCCTCAAGAAAGAATGCAGTACTGGCAAGCCCTACAGCACGGGGGGACCTCGCCGACGCGTCGCTCAGGGAAACAAGCCAGTCGCGGAAAAGCCGGCACTGCGTGATTGCCTGCACACGAAGCACCTAGAGCAGTCGGGTCCGCAGAGAATGGGAAATAGCTGGGGGGGCGGGCGGGGGGGGACTCTGTGCCGGCGGGCAGCGCTCCAGCTGGGGAGGACGAGAAAGTTCTGGACAGGTTCTGGGCGGTGATGTCGCCCAGCATGGATGCGCTCCACGCCACAGAACCACACGCCGAAACAAGGGTAAAGCCGTGCATTTTATGTCATTGGTCTTTTATCGCGATTTTAGAAAATTAGTTGTTTTTTTCCTAAGTTTTTCCGAGGCAGTCGGGATTTGAACCCCTTGTGTGGGGTAGTTGGGCAGCAGAGTTTACCCCTGTCCTTACGCTGCTCCCTGAAAAGCCTTCCGAAACTCATTAGCCACACCAGCGTCAGCTGTCCCTAATTCCCTCGAACGTTATCCAGAGCGTGAGCCGGGGACACACGTGCCCACGCTCCTCCCGGCAGCGCCACTTGGCCTGACGTCAGATATGAATTGTTTTCCATTATGCCACTGACCCCGTTGTGTGTCCTATGAACACCACATGTTACATGTCTATTTTTAGGAAAGCGTGGCCTCGTGTGTTCCCTGCCTTTCACCCCAGGCACAAGCACTGGCCACGTGGTGCCTGGAAGCCAAGGGCCTCCCTTCACTCTGCGCGGCCTCGCATCGCTTCCCAACCAGAAAGCACACACGGGCAGCATTCACGTGATTGGGGAAAGGTGGATTTTATCAGCTCCACAAGGCGCAGTGAAGTGCGTCCATATTTTACAAAACATGTGTTTGGCAAATGATACCCTGTGCGTTGCAGAAACCCAGATGGAGGAAGTTTTCTAAGTGCGATGTCAGAATTTTACATCTGCTGATCCCAACAAGTGCATGGGGCCAATGAGAAGCGAATTGTTTGTTCACACAATCTGGCAGCACGGATGTGGTTCTGGGGGCGTGTGCAAATCTAGAAGGCAAAGGCCACGGCGTCCACAACCTCCGCTGGGCCTGGGCACTGCTTGAACTGGAAGAGCTCCCCATTTTATCGACCAGGAGACTGAAATACACACGCAGTGAACTGCCCAAGGTTAGAACTCGGATCTGGGACTCTGTGGACTCAGGGCAGGGTCCTTCAGCCTCCACCGTGCTGGACAAGGCACTGGCAAGTGGCCCTCGGCCGCCTGGGTTTGCTTCTCTTGGCCCAGCCGTCCATTGCTGTCACTAAGTGCATCTGTTCTACCCCCTCTGATCCCTGATTCCTTGTGTACAAGATGAGAGAGACGACAGAAGCTCCCATACAGGGCGGTTAGCTGGCCCCATGCTTGGTACAGAGTGGGGGACTGATAGTAGTGAGTCGTGGTACAAGAAGGAGAGGCCAAAAGAACACCACTGGGATGTCCGCGAGGGGTCCGAGGGAGGGTCAGGGGACCAGCTGGGGTGCCAGGCCTGGAGGAGACTGCTAGCAGAGGGAGGACCGCAGAGCCCGCCGCCATGGCTCCAGCCGGGTAGCCTGCACGGCTGAGATTCAGCAGGCTGGTCCCCAAGAGCCCATTTTGAAGACTGAGATGACAGCGTGCTGTACTTTGACCACATCCGTGGGAAGCCGCGTTGGCTGCTCTGTATTGATCCCTCCAGACCCGTTCCGAACGCCGCTCTGTGCCCTGGGGCGCTGCTCTGCATGGACTGCATGATGGGGGTTTGTGGTTCCTGCATCCGGGTCCTGGTGGGACTGGCCAGCGGGACACACCAGAAGCGGACTGGAGCGGGGAGCGGGGGAGGCTGGGGTGCCGGGCCGTAGCTCCCCCCAGCTCTCTGTCCAACCCAGCTGGCCGTGACTCCCTGTGCTCCCCAGTCTTCTGTGGGTTCCCTCAAACCCTCCCTTCGTCTGTAAACACAGCTGCCCCCAACACCTGCTTCAGTTACCTCTGTTTTCCCGGTCAGAGCAGGACTGATGGCGGAACTGACAGATCACAGCGATGTTGACATCTAAATTCAAGGGGAGGATATTACGTGTTCTGGACAGTTTTAGAATCCCCTTGAGATCCCGCGTCCACGGAATGAGGCTTCAGGGAGAAGTGACCGGAGGCCCAGGCTTCGTCTGCGGGCACACAGACGTCTGCAGAGACCAGAGCCTGTTTGGAGACCACGGCGACCCCCTCCCACACTGTCCCCAGATGGAAGGGTTTCTGGGGTCCTGGGGCTGGTCTGGGACTTAAATCTGAGCTCACTCTATTGTCTTACACTATTCCATTCTACTGCATTCCAGCCTTCCTTCCTGCCCCCGTTCTTCAGTAAACACAGAGCCGAAGAAAACAGACATCAACCCCACTCTGGAACCTATAACCTGGTTCCGCAGTCATGCCCTTGGGCCCTGGGGGTTGTGAGGACCCCTTCGGGGGATCTGTGAGGTCACACCATCTTCGTAATAGTACCATCTTACTCGCCTTTTCCAGTGTTGATATTTGCGCCATAGTTCCGAATCAAGGGTGGGCAAAGCGCTGGTGGCTTAGTGTGGCTCAAGGCAGTAGGACGAGAGCGCCCTTACTGGGTGTCACGTTTCCCACCATCATGTGGCTGCCCTAAGTGCTTCACTTCGGAATGTCCTTGAGGAGGCAGCGAGATTGTTCATACTGCTAAATCTTGACCCTCACTGATACGTCTTCTTAATATTCAGCCTGACGAAATGGGAGCTCCACCGAGGGCCCCTCACCTGCCGTTCGATCCCTGACCCCCACTCCCAGTGGCTGGGATCTGGAGGAAAATCACTTGGGCCATCAAGTTCCAAGCCGAACCATCCGCTTTTTTCAAGGAACTGCTTTACTGAGGGGATTCCTGACCGGCAGACTATGGCCATTCAAACCAGCATCCTTAGAGATTTTTCCTGAGAATGAACAGCGAGCCTGTCACTTCCAGGAAAAAATTCAAACTTTTAAGCAAGAATTAGAATTTTGGAAAACTTGTATCTGTCATGGTGAGCTTGACCACTTTTCAGGACTCAAAAGATTTTTCCGATGAGGTCAGTGGTTACACTAGTTAATGTCAGTTTTTAGGTTATCTGGTGGAAGGTGTCGACGTTTGAGAGTCCCGCACAACCCAGCGAGCCCATGCTCTCTAGAGGACCGGTGGGGAGTGTTACAAAATCACGTGTGTGCGAGAGATCCGTGCAAAGTACAAGATGGATCAGTGGGTTTTCATGCAAGGGAGTAAAAAGTTCATCGATTTGGTTTCGGGTTCCACACTGCAACAAACCTTCAAGGAATTACCTCTTGTCGAGTTTTGGTGAAGTATTAAAGGATACCACCCATAACCACCCAGAGAAACTCTGAAGGCACCTCTCAATTTCCAACTACATATCTGTGTGTGGGCAGGTCTTTCTCCTCTATTAACAAAATGTATTGCACCTGATCAAAGGCCATAGCACATGAGAATATCCAATGATTTCCCACTAAGCCAGACAGTAAGCGGATTTGAAAAATGTAAAACAATGTGAATTTTCCCACTCCTTTTTGTTTTTCAAAATCTAAATATTTTTCTAAAATATGTTACTTGTGTTAACCTATCACAAGGCTTACTTTTGTCCGATTATGACTTGATGGATGCAGTATTTTATTTTACTTTTTAAAGATTGTATTTATTTGAGAGAGTGTGTGCATGTGTGCGTGCACAAGTGGGGGAAGGGGCTGAGCGCGGAGCCTGACGTGGGGTCCATCCCGGGACCCTGAGATCATGACCTGAGCTGACATCAGACGCTTAACCAACTGAGCCACCCAGGTGCACCAATGGACACGATAATTTAAAATTTTACTGGTTTTAATGTCAGAGTCTGTAAATATCCATAGATATAAGCCACATGAGTAAATGCTTTGGGATCTTCAAGTTTTAAGAGGGCAAAGAGTCCTGAGGTTCGGAGCTTTGAGAGCCCCTGTCCCGGGCACGGTAAGGTACGTGTTCCCTTCCGCTCAGACTGAATCAGGACAGCCTCCCCTTCGTCGGGTCCTCAGGGAGCCTCTGCCACCAGTAAACGGTGTGCTGGGGATGCAGGGTCTGGTCAGCTGGGGTCAGGCTGCCCGGGAGGCTAGGCGTGGCTTCCATCTGTCTGAAAGCTGTGTGTCTCTGGGCAAGTTCATTCCTTCTCTGAGCCTCCCCTGGAAATGGGGGTTATGAGGGCTCCCCGCCTGACGGGGGTGAGGTGTGGGAACAGCGAGTGTGAGGACAGCGGAGGTGCCGGCGGTGGGCACGCGACAAGCGGGCGTGTGTGCCGGGCACCGGGCTCAGTGCTCCCCGTCCAGGTCCTCCCGGTGTCGTCCGTGCAGCTCCCACCCCGGGTGTCGTCAGCCCTTCCTGTTCATGATGGGGAGGGGAGGCTCCCCGTGCAGGTGAAGGGAACAGCGCCTGTCCCACACCGAGGCCAGAAACCCCACACCTCTTCAGTGCGTGTCTGGTGCGAGGTCTAACGACTTGGCCAGAAATCCTTTCCCGAAGGGTCAGGATGCTCCTTGGGCAGCAGGGAGCCTCACGCCCAAAGGGAAGACATGCCTCTGCCTTCCCGGCCGCCCGCGGGCCCGCGGCTTATTTAGAAACCTCCGGGGCGGGGGTGGGGTGGGTGGGGACACGCAGCCCACCGTGAGCCTGCCCTTCCCGGATCCTCAAAGAGCAGGTATTTCAAGCTGTGTTTGCACACAGGGGCTGCCAACAGCCGCTGTGCTTGTCTGCCTGGCAGTGGGGTAATTTTACAAATTGGCTTTTACTGGCAAGGGAGGTGGGCGGATGTGGGCGGTGGAATATTCCGCTAGGTCGCAGGTTCAGGTCTGGCCCGGCTGCTGGAGGCTCCTGGAGCGTGACCTGCCCTCTGAGAACCTATTTGTCCGTTTTGACTGGAGACCTGGGCCACGGCCGCCAGCCACCAGGTGTCTGTGAAGACCTCCCGGGTTCCAGGCCCTGTGTTCTGTGCGGAAGACACAGTGGTGAGCGAGACGGGCCGAGTTCATGTCCTCGGGGGAGTCTCGGTCTCGTGGGAAAGACATGATTTATATTTGCTTCAATGAACGAAGCTTTCGGGTGCCGGAGTCGGCCCTTCCTCGCTGGCTTCTCATGGCTGAGAAACAGCTACGTGAATAAGCAAGTTTTAAAAACATGTCTGTAAACCTGAACTGTGGGTCAAAGCCACGTGGGTTTTTGGTTCCGCTACTTCCTTTCATTTTCTAGAGCAGTGCTCTTCAAACCTGGGTCCTGGGCCGGCCCACCACGGAGTGGTGGCACCCTCCCAGCGGAGGCCGAAGCTGCCGGACCACACTTCATATGTTTCCAAACGGGCCTGTTCCCTTAGAACGTCTGTTCAGTGTCTAGAACAGAGCATGGCACATAGTAGATGCTTAATAAACATCCCATGGTCACTCCATTTCTCAGGGCCAAGATCTCGAGTCTCCTTCTGGCCCATGGGCCCTCCGCTAACTTCGGATCTCTAACCAGAGACGAATGAGCCTTGCAAGGCCCCCAGGCTAGCAGGAGGAGTGATGGGCGGACAAGCCGACACTGGTCCCCCCTTTCCTCTGTAACTCCCTATGTCTACTAATTATGTACGATTTCACCGGCTCACGTGTAACCCAAAACCCCCTGTTGCCACACCAATCCCACGGCACCTCCCCAAACAGGGGCCGGTGGAGTGGGGTGCCCCCCTCGGGTGCACGAGCATTAGCCCGGCTACCGTGAGGCTCAGCTGGATCACCCCCCACCCCCGCCCGCACGGCAGGTCGGCCCACGACTCAATGTGTGCTCTGTTTATTATTCTAGAGAAGCAATTTTCAAGGGGGTTGAAATCGTTAAAATTAAAGCAAAGAATGTAAACCACAGCCAGGCTCGTTCACCTTAGGCTTCAAAAGTCTCTTGTTTCTGGAGGCAGCCCCTTCCTCCGAGCCTCCTGCAGGTCCCGATGAGCTCCGCTAAAGAGTAGGGCCACCGGCCCCAAGGACGCACAGTGTGGGGCCGGGAGTAGGGCCCGTCTCTGCGGCCCGTCTCTGGGCCTGGAGGCACCTGCTGGGCTCATGGGAAAAACTGCTTGGAACGGACGAAGAAACGCAGCCCACGAACTTGACAGAAGACTCGAGGAGAAAACAGGAGCCTGCAAACCCCACAGGTGCCTTAGGGACCCACCGTCCTCGTGGGGCTCACTCTCGTCTCTCTGTGAGCGAGGCACGCACCCAACCCCGGGCCGACGCGTCCAGCAGCTCGGAGTCTGCAGGGCCGGCTGTCAAAGGGGAAGCGTCTCGACAGCTTCAAAAACCGGAAGTCAGAGCCGTGCCCGGAAAATCTGGAGGGCCGCGTGCATGGGGCTGCGGCCCCGGGTGCCACTCCCCGTGAGCGCTGCCCGCATGGCAGCTTCGAAAACGCTCTTCCCAGCTTCCCCCGGAGATGAGATCAGCAGGGAAGAGGACGATGAGGAGGAGGTTTTAAATCCACGAATCTGAGCTTTTCTCTGAAGTGGGCGCAGATTCGAGTCCAGCCCCGCCCCCGACGGCTGTGAGCGGCAGCACGGCCGCGGAGGGCCGGGGTGCCCCCTACACCTGTCCGGGAGGCGACCCGCTCTTGTGGTGCTTGGGAGCTCTCTGCTGTGCAAACCGCAGCCGCTCGGCGACCCTCCGACTTGGGGAACACCTTCCGTTTCGCTGCTCACGGGCAGGGGGTGGGGTGGCCTGGCAGCCAGGCGGGTGGGAGCGGAATCCCACCGCTCCAGAACTGCTGAGGGGGCCTGGGCCGTGCACTGAGCTTCCGACGTCCCGGGACGCCCCTCTGCGCAGGGCTGAGGGCAGAGCGCCGGTGCGGGGGTTGGTCCCCGGGAAGGGTTTGCGCGCTCGTCTCTGACACCGTTAAAGTCTTTTGGCCCCAGATTGGAAATAAAAGGATACATCCAGCAGGATTTAGGGACAAGGCAGGATCACGGCGGGTTCCTCTTCAGCCTTGGAGTTGTACACATGCCCTGCGAGCCAGGGGAGCCTCCGGAGTGAATCCCCGCCTGAATCCGGAAGCCCGAAGAACCAGGAGGGCCGGCGTCTGAAGGAGGGCAGGAGATGGATGTCCCAGCTCAGAGGGGACACATTCGCCCCTCCTCCGATTCTCCATCCTCCTTAGGCCTCAGCCCACCGGGTGCTGCCCGCGGCACTGGGGGGCCCTCTGCTTTACTCCGCGCGCGCACCGCCTCCAATGCCGGTCTCTCCCAGACACGCCCAGGACATGCCCGTTTCACCAGGGGTCTGGGCGCCCGAGCCTGGGTGGCTTGACGGGTAAGACTCACCAGCACGTCTACACAGCAGTCCCGGCTTGTTTTCACGCCTTCGGCCTCCATCAGCATGTCCCCTTGTGAGCCCGTGGAGTCCCCCGCTCTCTGCTGCCCGAGAAGCAGCGTGCCCTGGAGATGCGTGACGCTTGTTCACCATTTCCGAGGGATGAACGCGCATTTGGGCTCCTGCCAGCTTGGGGCTGTCCCAGCAAGGCGCAGTGGGTCCCCGGCATCTGTACTTTGGGGCGCCGATGCCGCGGGATAGCCAGTAAGCTTCCCAGGGCTGAGGCCGTGGGTGCTGAGGGCATCTGCGTGGTCACTTGGAGCTGTGCGCCAGGCGACGGACGGGGTGGGGGCGGGGAGGCCGGCCAGGCCCTCACGGAGGTCTAGGAGAGACGAGACGCCAGGAGCTCAGCTCCAGACCAGCACATTCCTCCTTTCGAGTCTGTCGCAGCGGCGTCCGAGGCCAGGGCTTAGCAAATGGAGGGTAATTGTGGATGGTGGGTGGTCCCATAATCGCCGGGCAATTAGATATGAGGAAGCCGTCCTGGGACAGACCACGGACGGGACAGACCACGGACGTCTGCACATGTATCCAGCCGCCAGCTGAGCTCAGCGAGGGGCGCTCCTGACCCTCTGCGGCCCGGGCTCCCTGGCGGACCTTGGACTTGCCAAGCATTCCTCGGCGAGCGGCAGCAGCTGGCAGTGGGCCGGCGGCAAGAGGAAGCTCGCGTTTTCCTCCTCGAGGGGGGACGTGGCACCTATTCCACCAGAAGCAAGAGTCACCGCGGCCTGCCCTCCAGCAGCTGGATGGCTATTCCCTCCGTGACGTGGGGGTCAGTGAAAGTCTCCTGATTTAGCTGTCTTATCGGATTCATCAATCCGATCAATCCGATCAATCCAACTGCAACCATCCCCGCACCTTCCCTCCACCACGCGTTAGGGGTCTGAGAAATGTTACGCTGGGTCGTTTTAACTTTTGGGAGGGGAGGGCGGGGGTGGGGTGAGGTCCGTCCTCCAGGGCCAGTGAAGGGTCTTCATGTGCCGCAAGCGATCCAGTGTAGGAGGGAGGGGTCCGGTGCGGCTGCCCCCACTGCTATGGTCGGAGGCCAAGTGCACAGGAACCCGTGGCTGGTCGAGTGCAGGGCAGACGGTCCCACCGTAGTCTAATCAAGGCGAGGGCGGAGGTGGTGCAGGTGGCGGTGGAGGCGATGGAGACAGGACAGCCCGCTGGCGCCCCGCAGCCTCTGAGTGGATGCCGTGGCCGCGGCCCCAGCAGGCAAGAACGCACCGGCAGATCGGGGCGCTAACCAGGCCGTCTCCACCGCTCCCCCCGGTGATTCTTGAGCCGCGGGTCGGGTTTAGCGACTGAAAATACGCGATGGGCCGTTCAGTGGGGATTTCAAGATAACCAGCAGTCCTCATTTCCTGGAGCTGCCAGAACAGAGCCTTACAAAGCAGGGGCCTCAAACACCAGAGATCTATGCTCTCACAGCTCCGGGCGCCAGAAGGCAGAATCCCGGTGCTGGCAGGCTGCGTCTCCTCTGGAAGCTCTAGGGGAGGGTCCTTCCTGCCTCTCCCGGCTCCCCGGGCTTCCGGCATCCCCGCGAGTTCCTTGGCTTGTAGACACGTGGCTCCGGGCTGCCTCCATGGTCACGTGTATAGCCCTGGTGTTCTCTGTCTTCACGTGTTGTTCTGACGGGGACACCGGTCCCTGGGTTTACATCCCCCCCATCCAATATAACCTCACCCTAACTTAGCCGATTACATTTGCAAAGACCCTATTTCCAAGCGAAGTCGTTCTGAGGGTCCAGGTGCACACTACTCCACCCACAACGACGATGAACCCTTTTAACAAGATTTTTATTTTTATTTATTTTATTTTAGAGGGAGAGCTCGAGAGGGGGGAGAGGGAGGAGCAGAAGGGGAGGAGGAGGGAGGGGAAAGAATGGCAAGCAGACTCTCCGCTGAGCGTGGGGCCCGATGCGGGGCTCGATATCACATCCCTGAGATCCTGACCTGAGCCGAAACCAAGAGTCGGACGCTTAACCCACTGAGCCACCCAGGTGCCCGCCCCTCCCCACGCTTTACGATTTTCTTATTTACGATGAATCTTTTTTTTTTTAGTTGCACAGGCCATGTTTTATAGTAAAATCAGTCAATTTTTTTTGCAAATTAAAATATTGCAGAAGATATGCTCATCTCCAAGTTTTATTTATTTATTTACTTATTTGAGAGAGAGAGAACACAAGCGGAGGAGAGGGGCAGAGGCAGAGGGAGAGGGAGAAGCAGGCTCCCCACTGAGCAGGGAGCCCCACACGGGGCTCGATCCCAGGACCCCGGGATCATGACCTGAGCCGAAGGCAGACGCTTAACAGACTGAGCCACCCAGGAGCCCCTCAAAGTTATTCATTTTATCTGAAATTCAAATATGGCACAGAACGTACTTGTACACTAAAAAATTCTTTGCTGTTTATCCGACGTTCAAATACTGCATGAGACACACTTACACTAACAATTATTCCTGTCTGATCTGACGGCCCCGTCCCTGAGTCCCAGGGCGCCTGTGCCCAGCCCCACATGACGAACGGCAGCCTCTCGGGCCCCTGCCTTCCTGGAGGGACGCTGGCCCCCCAAGGCCGAAGCCCACACCACCCCGCCCCCAGCCCCCTGCATGGGGAGGGGGAGCTCAGGCTGAACGCGGCTGTTCTCCCCTTCCTGGATGGGGGGAGGGAAGGACATGCTTCACTGAGGTTGTGAAGCAGGAAAGAGAGGTCAAGCTGTCATTCCTTTCCTTCTCTCCCTCAGGGCGGGGTTGAGCGTGCTCCTTGAGCAGAGGCTTGAGAGCCTCTGCCCCCACAGATACCACAGGCCGGGGGAGCAGGATGGGACTGCCTCTTCACTAACCCAGCAGAATGCACTGAGCGCGCTGGTCACTGGAGGCAGCGAGGGGGCAGAGACATCCATAGCCATGCACCCGACCCGTGCGGACGGAACGCGGTCAGTGTGGTCCGTATGCCTGCCCCGCGCCGAGCCCCAGGTCAGCACCGTCTGTTTCTGTGCTCACAACAACCCAGTGGGTTCCCGAGCGGCCCAGAGGCATAGGGCAATGCCCCCGAGTTCACACGCACCCAGTGAGTGAGCGGGATTTGGACCTATGGCCCCGTGCCTGACTCAGAGCCCACACGCGCTCATAAACCCAGGCCCCGAGGCTGTCCACCAGCGCGGTCGGGCATGCCTGTGTCCACTCCAAACATGGTCTTGCGTTTGACCAAGTGCTGGGGGCCGTGCAGGGCTCAAGGGACACATAGCAGCATTGCACACGGTCCTGGGGGCTAATTAGCGTGGCCGAGAACGAAGTGCGGTAAACAGGCAGGAGTGGCATGAGTGTGTGCACGTGCATGCATTTGGTCGTGTGCATGTGTGAGTGTCTCCATGAGTGTGTGCACGTGTGAGTGCATGTGTGTGCACATGCACTATCTTATGTGGACGGGTCAGAGAAGCTCTCTGGTAAGGTGACATTTTGGAAGTCATCCCAAAGTGAGGGAGTGAACTATGCGGATATCTGATGGGAAGAGTGTTTAAGGTGGGGGGGAGCAGCAAGTGCCAAGGTCCTGGGGCAGGATTGGGATTGCTGTGTTGGGGGCTCAGCACAGAGGCAGCGTGGCTAGAACTGCATTTATATCTCATGGCTTCAGCCTTTTTTGACAGTGGCTTTGTGTACCCCATCAGAAATTTTTGGGGAGGCATGGCCTAGCCGGGGAGCCAAATCATTTGTACTGACTGGGGGAATCTTGCATTTCTAAGCCAGTAGAGGAGAGGAAGGTCGGTTTGTAGAGCAGAGATTCAGGCAGAAGCCCCCAGAGATACCTGCCACACTAGCTAGGGACTGCATCTTTCAATCTTACAGAAACAGGCTTTGTGGGGTCACTGAATCACGTATCATCTAGAAATCTAACATTTTTCTGTAATGAAAAACTTCGCCATATCTGTGAGGTCCTTTCTACAGCAGCCTTCACTGACTTCCAATCTTCAAAATCGGATAGCACAAGCCTTTGGTCCTACCGGGTTCAGCTGGCTTGGTCCCAGAGAGGACTTGGGCAGAGATGATCTCTGGTTGTGGACGTGAGGACAAAAAAATGAGCTGTGGGGGCTGGGGAGGGGCAGGTGGGCTGAGAAAGGCCCAAGGACCAGCTCAGGGATGGACTGGAGCCTGGGATGAAGTATGCACCCCCGATAGGACCTGCACCTGTGCAGTGGAAGGAACATTCAAATGTGCTACCGAAGCTGTACAAGTGTCTATTCCTTCCGAATCTGAGTTTCTGAGGCTGAGCAGGAGGTGACGTATCCTGAGAAGCCAGGCGTGGGAGGGGGCCGGTCCAGGAGCAGAGCCTCAGCTCCCTCCGCCTGGCCTTGGCGGCTCCTTCGGCTGACACACGGGGAAAGCACGAGGCACGGCTCCCAGCATTGCCTCGGGAAGCGAGGAACGGAGTAGCTGAGCGTGACAAGCAGGAGAGGAAAGCCATGGATGGTTGCAGCGAAGGCGAAGGGAGAGCCTAGGAGAAGAGCTCCAGGCACACAGGGAGAAGGGAGTAGGCGCCGAGGACGGCAATGCCCGCCAACCAGAAGTGCCCACGGAAGGCTTCCCCACCCCCACTGCCACACATCGGGAAGCCACGGACAAGGCCGCCCTTCTACCTGCGCTCCTGGAGATGACATGCGGCCCTGGGGGGAGAAGGAAGGCTGGTCTGAAACGCCTTTCGCATGGGGGAGACGACCGAGCGGTTTCTCCGGTGTTCTGAGGGTAAGACAACGGGACAAAGATTACAACCCCGAGGGAAGTTGTCTCTCAAGTGCGAAGATGACACATAGGTGTTCTCTGGAACAATAGGACAGAACTCTGGACGTTGGGGTCATCAGTCCCCTGGGGCGCAGGGGACTTACTGGGTGAAATGCAGCTACAGACGAGAGACTTATCAGGAACAAAGAGAGCGGAGAACCGTTATGAATGGCGGCAGAAAATCTGAGATTCGTCTGAATATGGGGTTTTGACTATTTGGGGCAGGTGTTGTCGCGGAGGAGAATGTACATAGTACAGACGCTAAGGATGGGACTCTGCCCACGGCGTGTCGCTATCAGAGTATAGCTTCCGTGGCACGGACCTGCCCCAGCGCAGGGACACCACGGTCAGCGGTCAGCGGGCCTCGGGGCCCCTCCTTGCCGACGGGAAGGTCACACAGCGCCCCCTTCAGGGCGTGGCGGACGGAAGCACTGCCTCCGGGCTCCCTTCTCAGCTTAGACTGACTTCTAGAAATTACCCTCCTGTAGTAAAGGACTGTTCCAGCAATTCCCCCCGTGTTACTTCACACTGCTTTCCAATTAAATTCAAATAAGACGAATATATTTTAATTTAAAAAATAGCATGGATGGTGTTACTCAGGGGCATGACCTTACCTCTCTTTCCAGCTTGCTACTTGCGTGGGTATGCGGGAAGGCGTTTGGAAAGACAGTCGTGCTGATACTATTTTGGATGAGTTAATACACTTTGGACAGTTCGTTGCCTTCTTAGGAATTTCTGCCTTTTTTTTTTTTTTTTTTTTTAAAAAGCAAGCGTGAGTGACATTTATAAAATAGCAGTGAAGCCAATATTTAAAAACACGCCACTCAAACGCCTTTCTTGGAGGAAAAAAAAATAAAAATGGAGTGTATATTGCAGCTTCTTGAAAGATAAATCTAAATTAATCAATTACAGGAAATAAGTCCACAATTAGGCAGAAAACACTGAATCACTAAACCGAACGACATTTAAATCATCGGGTATCTGGCCTACCGCGGAGACACAGATGTCAAAATGATTCCTTTTTCTACTTTTCAATTCACTGATTTACTCAACAAAGTGTCTGAGTACCTACTATGTGCTGGGCACGTCTCTTTTATTTGATGACGGGTCCCTAGATCCTACAGATGAGTGACGATATCACATTCAGACAAAACAGGAACGAAAGCCGGAGTCATTAGGGGGCTCCGGGGTCACTTGGAAGCCAAAAGGAAGCTTACAGGAAGCATCGTCCTACAAAGAAGGTATGGTTGGGATTGCCATGAATACTCACGCCCCAAATAACGTGCCCTCCTCTTTGTATAAGAAGCCAAGGCTGTTGAAAAGCAGAATGAGAAGGAAGCAGAGACACGGTGGTAAGAGGGTGTCCCAGCTTTCCAAAGATGAGGTAAGCAGAAGTGGGCAGACACTCCTCTCTTGGGTTGACATACTAGATACACAACAGAAGCTGTCTGAGAAAGAGAATTCCATGCTGGTGTTGGCCCAGCTGACACGTCTGCCTCCTTCTTCCTGGGGACCAGACCTTTGCTTTGACCTTGGCCTCCCTGGGAAGTTAACTGAAGCCCAGGGCAGGGCTCCCCTCGTATTCCCTGGTTTCCCAGCCTGATGCCCAGTCCTAGGGCTGCCTTCCATCCGGTGGCCCGGCCACCCTGCGGTGGCCCCTTCCAGGCCGTGGGCCGTCAGCTGTGCAGCATTCTCCTACTGGATGGAGCGACTTCACTCGGAGAGGCCGGGAGGAAGCTGGATTCCGGTGGCGGGGCCCTCTGCCTTGGTCCAGAAAGCCCAGGACAGCAGCCTCGTGGACCTCAGGGAAGTACTGAGAAAGCCCTTCTTACCTCCACTGTCCTCGGCTAGCCCTCTGGTTCTGGCTGCGGCCTGCAGGACACTGTGGACAGCTGGGTGACAGCAGCGCGGCTGGCCCCGGGACCTTCCCCCGCACCTCCCTGCGATGTACGCGCCACGTGGGTGGAGAGTGGTCCGCCGCCCCCGTCTAACGGGAGTCTCTACAGTCGCTCCGACTCAGTGGGCCGATCGGACCCTCCCAAACCAGGCCACACACCCGCCTCTGCGACATACGGTCCCGATGAGCGGGGCTCAGTCTTACATCCGGAAGGACATCATTAGAGGCGGTCGAAGCTAGGAGACGTCACGGCAGAGACAGAGGCCATGCTTTGAGACGAGGCGGTGTTCCCTTCCAAGTCCACGGCCCCTTGGGTCGGTGCGTCAGGTCCCGTTTCCAGAACGGACCTGCGAGTGTTCGTTCCCAGCTTTCGTTCTGCTCCCAGCACCGTGAGTCAAGGCTTCAGGGCGAGGCTCCTATGCATCAGACGGAGGTCACTCCTGATTTCTAGGGACTCGGGTCGCCACGTGCCGGAGAGGTGCCCCTCGGCCCCGGGGAGTGGCTGCTTCACAGGTGGATGGGAGGGCCCCGGATGCCTGAACTGGAAAGGGCCAGGACGTCAGGAGAAGGGAATGCCAATAGTGGGAGCAGGCAGGGGACGCTGGCCCGACCCAGGGGGTTTCCATTTCGTTTCATTTCCCCCTTGTCTCTCCAGCTGTAGGGACCCCAGGAGACTGACTCCTCCTGGGCTCCAGAACCCCCTCCAGGACGGACGTTCCCAACCTTCGGCCCTCACAAACCGTTAGATCCAGCCCCTCCCCGAGGCCGGGACAGCCCACTGAGCATCTTCATCACGTTTGTTTTCTGCTAGTTAATTGCGCCGTTGCTTTTTATGCTTATTTATGTAAACCTATTCAAATATATTTATTTGCAAAGGTGTATTATATTTACTGCAGAGGTTTGTTGACTCTGTTTTCTTTGTCCTACAGAAATCGGTAGCAAGCAGGGACACCTTTCTGTTTCCGTGCCCCCGGGAAGCCTGCCAGCAGTCCGCAGAGCCTGAGCGCGGGACCCTCGCAGATGGAGCCCCCCAAGCCCCTGATGGATGCCGGGCTGGAGGTGGCCATCCCGGCCGGTCAGCATTATGGCTGTCACCGTCATGAAGAATGAGGCTGATGGCCGCCGTGACCCGGACAGAGCGTGAGGCAAGCCGCAGGTCGCCAGTCAGTGTTGCGGCAAAGCACCAGAGAAAACACACACGACTGAAAAGCCTGCACTGCGTGAGGCCAGCCATGTAGGTCCTCTCCTCCTGCGTAGTCACTGCGGTGGGGGGACTTAGGGTCCAATGCAGGATTGAAAGAAACCTGTTGGGGGCAGTGGCGCGGGACCGCCGCAGAGGCTCACAGAGGTAGTGCTCATTTTCTGCGATTTACGGGACCTGGCGGCTTTTGTTCTGGCTCAGGGTCCGAAGGGCCGGGAGACCCCACCCGCGGGGAGCTGCTGGTGGGGCTGGTGCCCACGGACGGGGTCTGGGCCACGGGAGCCCCCGGGACGCCGCTCGGGAGAGAGGCGGTGTGAGCAGCCAGCCCAGCGTTCAGATGCGGTGCTGACCCCTCCTGACTTAGAACTCCGGCCAACAGTCCATTAATCCCGCAGTGGCCCCACGTCTACTCATAGCTTCCCGGGGGCAGGGGAATGGCCACGGGGAGTGGTTTTTGAACTGCTTCCTGTGGTTCCCCCCACCCTGCGGGGGTGGGGCTCCTATTTTTGGAGAGCCCCATGGCAGTGAAGGTCCCCCGCCCCCAGACGCGCCGTGGGGGCTGCAGGGAAGCAGGGCGGATGGAGTGGGCTCTCTGCTCGGACGGGATCCTAGTGCGGAAGGCCACCACGTCCCCTGAAGAGGCCAGCCGACGCGAGGACACTTTGCCATGAAATGTGTCACTATGGTTGGCGGGCTGGGGGGACACCTCCCCCCCACCCTGGGGCTGCATGGCTCCTGCCCATCAGACACCCCGACGCTCGTCTGCCCGGTGGCATTCACCCTGCGCCTTCCCCGACGTGATCCACACGGTGGACGGTTTCAGATGGCTCCCTCTCACAGTCTCTGTTCTCTGCCGTTGGCAGGTCCTGTGTCCGTGTGGGTAACGTGCGAGGGGCCCAGGGTTCGTGTGTAAGGCATTTCGTGGGGGGCCGTCCGGGCAACACCTGCTGGGGAGCACGTGGGGGAGGCCGGGGGCAGGGCCGAGGCCGTGGATGAGCAGGGCTCTTCAGAACGTGCACCGAGGCCAGCGGGCCTGTCCCCCTGACCCTCCGACCAGCACGGTCTTCTGAAGGTAAAGGGGCCTCCCAGCGACGGCACGGTGGCTTGAATTGCCAGGTAAGCCCCGGAGCATGGGGCCAGGATGCCAGGGACCGAGCAGGAGAAGGGATTCGCGGAGAGCCAGGCTGCAGAGGGCTGTGCCGAGCTGATTCCCATCGCCTGCCTGCCGTGACTTCTCTTGGTCTCACAGTGCCGTGCTCCCACAGCCCTCCTCCTGCCGCGAAGCCCAGGGCCCAATGTTTCAGATTCTGGCTCCTTCCTCTCGCTCGGTTTGCTCTCTCTTTAACGTTCTGACTCGGTGTCTTATTTCATCCCACACACTCACTCAATGCAAATCACCTCGCGAGGACACACCGTGGGCAGGAAGGTGGCCGGAGTTAGGAGGACCGGCAAATCCCAAGGGCTGGCGGAGAGAGCAGCAGGGACACGCGTGCGTGGCTGAGGAACCAGGACGGCTGGCTCGTCCCGCTGCTACCGGGAGTCAGGCCAGGCACCGGGGCAGGGATCCTGCAGCCCGGGGGAAGAGCTCAGAGTGGCCGCACGGGGTGCCAGCCTCACGGCTCACCGGCATCGTCTCAGGCG
Source organism: Potos flavus (assembly GCA_028534135.1). NCBI lineage: Eukaryota > Metazoa > Chordata > Mammalia > Carnivora > Procyonidae > Potos > Potos flavus. Next base: position 1,945,055 of record CM052888.1, on the reverse strand, counting down.
CCCACCTGGGAGCTGAGCGTGCTGTTCTCTCCCCTCCAGATGGGGACACCGAGGCACGGAGAAGGCGTCTAAGGCTCGTGCGATCGTGGGGCCAGGGTGTAGAGAAGGGGATGGCAGAGTCCTGGACCTCTCGTATGCTGCAGGAGGCTTCCCGTGTGGACGGCGCACCCTGCACTCTGCGGGTCTGCAGGTCTGTATCTTGCAGGGGATGGGCTCCTCCGAGGGCTTTCTCCGCAGGCCCGGTGATGAGAACCGGGTTCAAGGGCATCGCTGGCCCGCAGAAGGTCAGGAAGAAGGCTCAGGTCACCTGTGCCCTACCTGGGCCCAGTCTTAACAGGTTGCTCAGTACCTGGGGCCGGCGCCGCGAGTGCTGCCAGCGTCCCTTCCAGGCACACAGCGGGCGTCGGCTCACGGCCAGGAGCGTGTCCACGCTCACACTCACACACACGCACACGCATGAGCAGCAGTGCACGGAGCCCCCGGAGACGCTTTCTCCCAGAGCAGATGCACAGAGGCGGACACCCGAGGGGAGAAAAGGGGCCGCATCTGAGTTCTATTAGCCAAAACCAACCCCTAATTTGTTTCCATGCCTGAAGAGAATAATGTGCTTTCAGTCTTGTGAAGCGCTGTACTTTGGGGAAAAGGCACCGTGACTTGAAGAACCCTGAGTCCCTCCCGCGGGTGCGGCCCCAGCGCTCAGGGACGTGGGGGGGACAGCAGAGCCCACGCTCATCCCCCGAGCTTTCGCTCCTGCGGCCCCAGCATCCCCCGCGGGCTGCTTTCCACCTCAACATAACACAGCAAAGGACACGTGTCTGGCAGCAGGGTGTCGACTGGAAGGCATGTCTGAGACGGGGTCAGGGAAGATGTGCTTTTCGGATTACGTGAGGACGAGAGCACCCCAGGGACACAGACGGAAACCGCACAGCAGGGCAGCCCCAGACTGGACGACGCCCAGTCGAGTAAGCCCAGTGAGGAGAGAGGACATCGATGGGTTTCTGTGAGGACCACAGTAACGATGAGCTTCAAGGTACTTCTCAGCCAGTGTGTGACAGGAGAAAAGCCTGTCCTTAGTCCTACGCCTTCTGTTTCTGCTTTTTCTTTCTTATATTAATGCAACTCCCTTTCCTGCTTCAACACACCTTTAACGGTCCTGTCCACCCGCCCATCTGTGACCGTGTGCTCTCTCAGCATCCCCGCACTCACTACCAAAACCTATGTCAGTCATCGACACACTGGTATAAATAAGCACTAGATGGGCTCCTTTTCTGGGCTGGAAGTGGCAGTTAAGCCCCGCCGGTCGATGGCTTGAGCCAGCAGCTGGCCTGCGGCCGACTCTGTCTACCGTTCACGCTGCTCCTGCCCGAGACGGACGCAGACCTGCTTCTGGCTACGCAGTCACTGTGGGTACTTGTGCGCACCTGGGTGTGTGTCCTCACACACACACTTTCAGGCCACCAGGATGGACTTAAGTCACAGTTTCCATGGGTATTCCAGCACTGGGAAATTCTGCCTGGGTTGCCCCCCGTGAGGGATGCAGGCGAGTGTTCACGTGTGGGAATAAGCTGGCCGTGTCCATCCTTAACAAGAGGGGAAGCGGGGCCCCCGGGGATGCTGATGACCCTGGGTCTAGGGCTTTGCGATTATGACCTGGTCAGGCTATAAACAGGGAGCCTTTTTTTTTTTTTTTTTTTTTTTTTACTGGTAGTGGGCACCAGCTCAAAGATGTCTGCTAAAAAAACTCTGTGTTCTCTCTGCTGACTCATTTGGTGGGAATTACAAACCCAAATGCCAACATGTGGCTGACCCACATGACCCTCCGCTGGAAACTAAAGACAGGGTCATTTTAGTTCTTGTGCGAACAAACAATGGCCGTGCTGCCAGACTCTCTTTCCCTCGCTGTTTTCACCCCACCCACAGGCGTTCGGTGGGGCCGCCGTGTGTCCCGAGGACAGGGGACTCGGTCACAAATTGGCACCTGTTTTCTATTTTTGAACCAGGGAAAAAGAGTCTTGCTCTGCAGCAGGGGGAGGAGCACCGAGACTCCAAGCTGTCTGTGTTTTCGGCCGAGTCCAGAAGTACCAGCATGATGTCAGCAGAAAGGAGACAGTCTGGGGGCCAGAAACCCCAGACTTTGGCCTCGCTCCGCCACCAGCGTTCCCATCAGCACAGCCAGGGTGCTGGTCTGGGCCGGGGGAGGGGCGGCGCGGCTCTCGGATGCCCTCTCTGGGCCCTCGTCCACCCGGCCGTCCCAGAGCCATCGGCACTCGCTCGGAGACCCCGCTGCCACGGGGGCTCGTGGTGCCCACATGTGGAGTGCTTGCTGATGGTTTCCTGTGGATCCCTGTCCAGGCCTGGGGATGCGGGACTGCTCTGCTGCCCCCTTCAGTGGCCAGTTTAGGCCGACGAGTCTCGAGACAGTGAGAGACGGGGCCCTTCTGGGCTGGGGCACGAACCTGCTGCAGGGGGACCCTCCACGGCCCCTTTCCCCCCGCAGGGCAGTCGGACCATCAAGCTGGTGGTCACCTGATGAGCCTGCATCCCTGGGCGGGCCTCTGTTCCCCGACAGTAGACAGGCCCCGGGGACAAGAAAGCAGCCTTGATCCGTTTCCTCAGGCCTTGGGGGCTGTTTGTCACTTCGGCTCGGCATGGCCTTTCCTGACGGATGCGTCAGTCCCAGCCCCTCCAGCCCTGTGGTCTGACAAGGCTGGGTCTGAAAACATAGCCATTCCTCCTCAGCCAGAGTTGTCCCTTGGGGTCTGTCGCTCTGACACCAAACCTACCACTTCGTTTCAAAGACTCCCGCGATAGCGGCTGTCAGAGCTACTGGTCCTTCAGGACCGATCTTCCCAGCCAGTCAAGAGGCAGCGAAGCCAACATCCAAACGTCGGCCTGCGGCCTTCCGGTGCTGGATCGGACAGCGATCTGCAGTCACCTGTTTGTACAGCACTCTCCACTGTGAAAAATAATCTGTCACACCACTTCCCTTTAAAAATGGCGGGCTCAGGATTGTCAAGGCTCTGCGTTTTATCCCTAACTCTTTCCTCCAGGCCAGCGGGACCCATGAAGCTGAAGCGATGTCTGGAGAGAGAGGAAGGGGACGCTGTGTGTAACACCAGCTGACGGGGATCTTACTGGAGGGCCGGGCTTCCCCCGGGAGGGCCCTTGCTGGGCACCCGCGTGTGCCCGGAGCTGGATGGGTGCTGGGGACAGAGAGAAGTGGCCCCTCCCTCGAGGGGGTCCCGTTCTAGGAGGGGGAGGCAGGGGGAGTACAGGTGGAATCTGTCAGTCTTAAGGGTCCCAGTTAGAAAGCCCGAGTCCCCATGTGAGGCCTTAGGTGAGCGCCCGCGTCACACGGCGGTTCAGCCCTGTGGGGATCCTCACAACGCAGTCTGCCCCCCTTGTCACTTTACTGGAAATGCGGGCCGGGCATTTATCCTCACGAGCTGAAAATCATGTACAAAACCGTTATCCTCATGCATTCTTCATAAACCCGCAGCCGTGCTTGCCGGGTGCCCAGCCAGGTGCCTGGGGCCTCCTGGGGACCCACTCATCGCTGCCCGCGGCCCCCCCGTCTCACAGGGAAGGGCGCCCCACACACTGCATGCCTGCCCCACGCTGCCCCAGAAGCCCACGCGAAGACTCAGTCCCGGACAGAAGCCCGGGCGCCGGGGAGCCTCTCAGGAGCCCCACGAGCCTTTGCAGGCACCGGAGGCCCCGTCTTTGAGGCTTTAAGTCCCACAAGACATTTACCGTGGACCAGAACACCTTCGTGGATGTCCTCAGACACATCTAAGAAGAACTGAAGATGTCTGTTCTGTTTCCTTTTACCATTTACATTTTTATTTTAGAAATTAATACACCATAAACATAATTTTCAAAATTTCATCTGTAATAACTAATGAATTCAGTCGTGCAGAAGAGCGCAGCGAGTGGTTCCTTTGCACGAACCCGTGTTCCCTGAGCTTGCGCGTGAACCCACGGACAGCCCGGACTGCCTTCCAGAGGAGGGCAGCGAGCACGTCTCTACCACCTCTCAGGGTGGACCAACATTTTAACACAGCAGGGGGATTTCTGGCAATTTTTGTTATTATCCTTTGCCCTCTTCGGGTTTTTGTTTTTTGTTTTTTCCCCTTTCTTTGTTTTTCCTCCAAATTCTGTATTTGGAGCATGCACTACCTTTGTCATCGTGTTCTTATGGTTAAAATAATAATGCATCTTCAGCCTTGTTCCCGACACTTTTATATTCATTATCTCACTTCCACCCCACCGTTGTGATACACGTGGGGCTGGTGCTACTTTACGGTGGAGGAAATAGGCTCAGAGAGGTGATGTGACCTGCCCGGGGTCACACAGCTCCTAACGGGACGAGCTGGAATGGGAACCCGGTGTTTTTTTCCAGCAGGACAACTCTTTTCATGGAAACACCGCCACATCCTCTGAGGGATGAAAAGTTCTTAGGAAAATCTTACTGTTGAGATGACACGTCTTCAAAACAAAGGTAGACGCCACGAGCCGTGAGGATTAAAGAGTAGGAATTCACTCCCCTTGAGAGCGGATCCTGAGAACGAATCCCTTGGCTCTCTCTCCCTCTCCCCCAGCTTAAAAATAAATACATTTTGGTTGTGTTCAAGTGAAAAGATGTAAAGGGAGAGAAATTTACTAGTTGTGGGTAATTGATACACTTTTAACAACAAAATCATTTCTATTCATTTACTTTGAAGGGTCTAACCTGCTGCTCTCTCCAAACCCGTCCTGCCCCGGCTGCAGACAGGAGCGTCAGCGTAGCCACGGCGGTCGTGGGAAATGGAAGCCAGCCCGTCACAGAAGGCACGGCATCGGGGCTGTGGTCTTGCTTTGTTCGACGTGTGGGGGCCCCCCCGAACGGCCCCGTGCAGACCATCTGTCTGGTGGTCCTGCTCAGAGGCAGGTGCCCCTGGGAAGGTTCGGCGTGGGGCCCGGGACTCTGCATTTCCATCAGGGCCTAGCAATGGCCTTGGAGCCTGCTTCTCAGCTCCAGCTGCACATGTGAACCCCTGGGCTTTCAAAGTCTCAGCGCCCAAGCCCCCAAACAGAGCAATTAAGTCGGAAATGCTTGGGCAGGGGGGGCTGGTGGCTCCAAGGAAGCCAGGGCTGAGAACCTGCCTTTCCCTCCATTTCAGAGCATCCGCCTTGGCACGGGGAGCCCTCAGTGGGCTCTGCCACCATGGCGGGCTCTGCCACCACGCCACAGGGCACCTGCAGTGGCTTCGGTCTTCTGCTGAGAACGTCCTTCCTCTCTGCACTGGCCTGGGCTCGCTCTGAGTGAGGTCTCCTTCTCTGCCCCGCTGGGGATGGCCTTGGCCTTGTGACTGGCTCTGGCCAGGGGAGCGTGGGCAGACGTGACCCAGCGATGAGGTCTAGGCCAGAACCGGAGAGACATGAAGGATTCCTGGTCACCCTCCAGCCTCTGCCGCCCGTCCCGGGAATAACGCACCGCGTGGGAAGCAGGTGGAGCAGGTCCGCCCCCAGCCCAGCAGAGCCACGCCGACTTCCAGCCGTGCCACGGGAGGCCTCTGGGCACTCAGGCATGCGTGTCACCCGGCACTCGGAGAGGACAGCCCGGCTACTGCGTCGTCGAAGGAGGGGAGCGTGGACGGCACTCAGCGTGGTGTGTGGCATGCACGTGCCCGTGAACGTGACTGATGCCGCTTTCAGACGCAGCGGTCACGGCAATGCCGGCGGAGCCTGCCCTCCTCCCTCCCTCCCCGGGCGGGGCCTCCGCAGCTCCCTCCCCTCCCCATGCGACAGCCCGAGGTGCCGGCCCTCCCACTCGGGACCAGGTTTGCGGGGCCCCTGCCAGGTACGCGGCAAACAGCAAAAGCCTTCTGCCCCACTGGACGGGGTCTCTCCACCTTATCTCACATCCTCCTGGTGCGGCTGGTGGTTTGCGTCTGCCAGCGTTTTCTGAAAGAGGTTTTTGTGGTACGAGCGTGGAAGAAAAATGAGAGGCAGGAAGGAAACAGGCCTGACTTTGTTACGGAGGGTTCCGGGTTTCAAGGGACACATGAAGGCGCGTCCCGGCTGTGGGCTTGAGGCAGGGTGTGGAAGGAGGCTGCCGTCACTGACGGTGTGCCCGCACACCGCTGCGAGCCGGTGGTGTTCCGCCGGCTTCCTCACGGGGACCTCGGCACACGCACGAGTTCAGTTACTTGCTGACCCTGGAGAGCAGCCTGCCCCACCTGCTCTCGCCTCGTCGGGCTGCAGGGAGGGCGGCGGGAGAGCGAGCGTGCCCGTCGCCAGGCCCCGAGGCTGGCTGTCCGCACTGTGGCCCCCGCCTTGGAACAGACAGACTCCCGGAAGGGCCACCGGCCGTGGCTCAGCGGAAATGCCCTCTGCCTACTGAGAATGAAGATGGAGTAAGTGCTCCGTGTGGACGAACACAGAACCTCTTCCTTCGGCAGCAAGTGGGACCTTACTCGGCGGCGCAGGCAGCCGAATGAGGGTGAACGGAGTCATCGTGTAAAGGGACAGTCCGACCGGGACATCAAGACGTTTGCACCAGAGGACATCAGGACAGGTCCGTGTGCTGAGTCAGAGGAAGCTGGCGGGGACAAACACGCAATCTGTAATTTCCCCGGGTGCCAGGCGGCGGGATGGGGATGGAAGCAGGAAGTGGGCGACACTGGGGCGGGCGTGAGGCACACAGGCGGGCGGCTGTTGGAACCTCTGCGGGTCGGAGCGGCTGAGCTGGGCCCGCGTGCCCTGCTCAGGGCGCCACCCCAGAGGAGGCTGGGCTCAGGCGCTGTAAGAAGTGCGCCTGTTTAAAGGAGGGGCTTTACCACGATCTACAAGAAATAAATCATCACTGTGACCTATTAATAATAAAAAGCATGCCACCTTCTTTACTTTTCCCATCAGCAAAGAACTCACTTCCCAGCACCTTCCCCTGCCCTTCCCGATTCTCTCTCCCCAGACACAGTTAAGTGCCTCAGGAAGACACGACACTGGACCCACGCACTGAAACCGTGCCACGGGGTAATCCGTGCCCACGGACCTGCTTCCCTCTTGCATGGGCTGTTGCTTGTCCTTCGTGCTCTGGGGCGTTCAGGAGGCTTTGAGTTGTGCAAACGCCTTCTCACTGGAGAGGTGTCTTGGTAAGAAGTCTGGGGTCTGTTTTGGGGGTAGGGAGGTGTGAATGTCGGTAAAAAAGGAAAAACACGGGAGAAAAACCATCTTCTTTTCAAAATCCACAGAATCTTAATCCATGTAAATGGCTTCTCCATTCATCCCGTTTTGGAGACACACAGAAGATCCTTTAACAGTGCATTCCGCTCACTGGCAGCGTTTCTTTGTGGCTCGGGATGGGGAGGCGGGGGGCTTCGCCTGGACTCTGCTACACAGCCCGCTAACACCGCAGCTTAAACCAGCCCCCCAAGCAAGACAAGCCCCGGGAAGACAGTGCTGAACGGGAAGTCGTGGGCTGATGGGCTCATCACAGCAAGTGGGGATTGCTGCTCACCGGAGTGCGGCGTGGCCAAAGGGAAACTGAATCAAGGACTGTTAATGACCTCTGGTACCTTTAGCCCCAGATTGGTCCTTATCGGTGGTGGCTGCTTAAGACTAATTCTGCCCCAGAGAGGAGGCGTGGCCATGCCTGGGCACCGAAGTCGACTTGCGTTTCCCAGGATTGCCCGTGGAAGTGGATCCCATGGAAAGCCCTGCCAGCACAACAAGCCGGACCTTCCTTCACTCCCCTGCCCTTGCCCAGATTTTTGCAGAGGTAAGTGTGAACCCTGAAAGGTCACACTGCAGGCTCCAGAGGCATGGAGAAGGCATGTGGTTTTCCCTGGAAAAAGCCAGTTTTCCTCGCTCTTTCTTCCAGGCTGCACAGAGATACCATCCCATCACCAGATCGGGGCCTTCAGCACATGCCCTGCGTATTGGCCATAAATGTCAGGGGGACCCTGTTCCACTAGGTCGAGCTGGTCATGGCGGGAGAGGGGCAGACCCCGGCGGGAATTAAAGGGGTGGAGGGAGAGGTGCTGAGGGCGTCTGAGCGCACAGAGGACTGGGGGGGGGTCACCCCCAGAGACGGACTCCTGGTGGCTGAGCTGCACACTGCAGCCAGCACTGGGGGGCACCCGGGGGGAGGGCAGAGGACTCACCCCCCCATGGGGGAGAGGTGGCTCTTTCTCCCATTGGGTTTTTATGAATGCACTGGTCTCTATTTGAATTTCCTCATGTAAGCAAGTGAACAAGACAAAAATTCAAAACACCTGGTAGTTCGACGCTTACTCATTAAAAGAAAAAATCCCGCTAATGAGGACGCTGGCAGAAAAGATGAACTCCAGATGAACGGCCGCGGCCGGCTCCGGTGACGGACTCGCACCCCTTTCTTCTCTTCGAGTGCAGAAGGGGAGGCCCCCGGCTTAGAGTCGGCTAACGCGGACTTTCCTCATTGTTATCCTAAGCAGAGTCACCGAGCGCTGTAATAACATTTGCCCGGCGTCCCTGTGGTGGGCTGTGCACATGGCCACCACATTGTCTGGGCCAGGGGTCTGGAGTGTCACCGGCCCGACAAGCAGGGGATGCTTCCCGGGGCCTGGGGGGCAGGATGGCCAGGCCTCCTGGTCCGACCTCGGGCGTCAGGCCGGGACTGCCACCGCGTCTGACGGGAGGAGTCTGCTTTCCTAAACGCTCGCGGGAGTCGGCATGCCCACCTCGGGGCCATCGCCGGGACGGGGAGAACGGCACCCAGAGTGATGCACTCGGGACGGCTTCTCGAAGCCTGTGCTGTTTCTCCCCGTGCTCCCTTCCGGAGAACAGAGTGAGAACGACGTCACCAAGGCACAGGGGACGGGGAGAAGCCCAAGATGAAGGACGACAGAGAAACGGGCAGAGGGAGAGGGTGGGAGGGTCCCACGCGGGTGCAGACGGGGCTGGAGGAACGAGGGACGCAGGGTGGTGAGCACAAGGACAGCAGCCGCGGCGGCCACGGTCGGCCAGCAGTGGCCGGTGCCGGGGTTCCCCTCCTCGGAACCTCCCAGCCCCCCGAGGCCAGCATCCTCATCACCCGCCGCACAGGCCAGGGAAGGGAGGCCGATGCAGACATGGCCGCGTGGTGGGAACGGAGCAGGTGCATGCACACTCCCGTGACTGTGCCGCTGCCCCGGACGAGCAGCCCGCTAGCCAGGTACCGCGCCCAGCGGTGTCTGAGCCACGCGCCTGCCTGAAATGTCACTGTTCTCACGGGAGCCTGGACTTCTGAATCCCCATCTCAGCGGCGGCGGTGGGGAGGTGGGGCGTGTGGTTTAGGAACCGCGTGGGGACAGGGATGGACTTGCTTTGGGGCCATGCTTGCTACGCTAGGGTGAGGGCAGGAAGCTGGGTGCTGGGGACACAGAGCCGGAGTGGGACAGCGACCACGGGCTGGAACATTAAGTCTCATAGCTCTCAGAGGTGAGGGTTTGTGTGCGGGAAGGGGAAGAACCTGTGGTTCTTGGTTCGGGACCATCTCTGGGGTTAGGAACCCCTCGGAGGCCCCGAAGCGGTCTGCAAACGGGGAGAGATGCCCGTGGATGCCACAGTGTGGTCGGCTTCAGGAGGCTCCGGGACCCACTGGCAGCCCACACGGGTTCTCCCGCCCCAGCCCCAGGGGGCGAGGGAGGCCCAGCAAGGGGGATAAGAACGCACGTCTGGGGTTGAATCACCGGGTCCCCATCCCGGGTTTGTAACTCACATACACAGGCTCCCTTCCACCTGCTCCACGGGCCCCGTCGGCAAAGACCCGTCAGCGCCAATGCATGCCTCACAGTTACCGGCACATTCCGACGCGGCGACGCAAATGACAGGACGCGGGCAATCGCCGACAGCTGCTAGAGCGCAGTGACTGTTCCTGTTGCTCACTCACTGTCATTATTACCAGTGACAAGCAAGCCGAGGCCCAGGAGGGAAAGTGGCCCAGGGCCAGCGCCCATGGAGACACCCCTGCTCCCGGCTCCCCAGTGTCACCTCCCTACAGTGCGGGCCCCTAACTGCGCTTCCCCCCGGCTGAGAGGGGAGGTGCTGAGCCCCCTACTCCTATCTGGACCGCACGCCCTGCTCCCAGCAGGAAGAGAACCTCGGGGTCCCAGTGGGGTAGGTGGGAGTCTGCGCTGGCCCCACCTAGGGGGCCCTGTCCGTTGTGATGACCTGTGGCGGTCCTGTTAGGGCAAACAGAGGCCAACCTGCCTTCAGTCTTTGGATCCCACACGCTACCCCCCCGAACAGGAAGCCAATCTGGCCGCACAGTGTTGTTGGCATTCAGGGCTTTTCTCCGCTGGCCCCGGTAACCTGGCCAGGACTCTGCGTGCGGTAGCTTGTGGCCGCAAGCCCTCGCTCAGGGCTGTAATCAGCCTTCAGCGTGTCCCAGTGACGCAGGCCAGTCTGGGGTCACCAGGAGGCCAAGCTGTGTGAAAGCTCCCAAGTTCCCGAATTCGCCTCTCGCCTTGCGAATGCCCCAGGAGTCCCCCTCGGAGGCCAGAGCCTCAGGACCACGGATTTGGCAGCTGGGAAACTGATGAGAGGCTGGCGGGGGTGGGGGGGGCGGCAAACATATGTATCACCAGGCGATTACAGGCTCTGAGGGTTTAAAAACGGACCACGCCGCGTCTTTTACCAGCAGTGGGTGGAAAGACGAGGATAAAACGAGAAGCACCTTGAATCCATTCCATAAGAGATCCCAGGCGGGGCTAGTTCCCGCTGCCGTCTCTGGGCGTTAGCGGGCACTGGGGGCGGAAGCATGCCACCGTCCTCGTTCCCGGGCTTTCGGTCCGGGGGAAGCAATGGGAAGCAGGCAAGAACTCCCTCGGGATGCATTTCTACAGAGAGGTGAAGCGTGTCTTGTTTCCCTGTTGGGAACCCTCCGAATAACTTGTGAGGCCCATGCACCCATCCGAAGAGGAGTGTGCAGGCTTACATCTGGCCTTGGCTGGCCGCATCTGACGCTATGTCCAGGGAAGGCTGGAGGGGACTCGCTCTGGTTGCCACTGTTGGATTCGGGATCAGTTAGTGCCTGCACCCCCGTGGTCCCTTTGGGGCTGGCTGGCATCTTCGGGGTGTGGGCTCCGGAACCAGGCTGCCCAGGGGGAGATCTGGCTCCTCACCTCCCTGCTGTGTGTCCTTGGGAAAGTCCGCTGACCTCTGTAGCTCAGAGAGCTGTATGTAAAGCAGGGCTTCTGGAAGCACCATGGCCTGTGGTGGTGAAGATGAAATGGGAGAGTGCGCCTGAGGTGCCCCGGCCATGCCCGCCAGAGAAAGCCGTCTAGAAGGCCATGTTTTTCTCACGGGTGTCATTGTCACCACTCGGATGGTACCGACTAACCCGCTGGCAGGCATTGCTGGCGGGCTGCTTTGCTGTGAGCCCAGCTTCTCCCTGTGGAGCAGAAACACCCCAAAGCGGGACCAGGCAGAACCGGGAAGGGAAATGCATGGGAAAATATCCTAAGTCTTTGGCGAGACTGGGTGCATCTAATCTCACCGGGCTGTTGAGCCCCGACAGGGACGGAGCTACCTGGGTCCTACCGCAGGAAACGCCCCCGGGCCACGCCCTGCCTGGGCCGGTTTCCCCTTCTGACCTCAGTCCGAGTCGAGTCTTGCCGTTCCTCTGGGATATCAGCCTGTCTTGTTTGGGGTCCCCTGAAACAAGGATTCTAGCATGGTGCGTTGATTTGGGGGGGATCTCAGGAACACAGTAGGGTAGTGGGCAAATGGGAAAGAGACCAGAGAGAGGAAGTAGCCGAGTGTGGGGAAGATTAGGGGGGATCCTTATCAAGCAAGTTAGCCTGGGAAACGCCGTAGAGCACAGGCCTGAGAATTATCCCACCCAAGGAGAATGAGCTGGAGCATTTATATGCCAACTCTCGTGGCCAGTGGCTGGGGCTGCTCCTAGGGGCGTTTACTCTCTGTGTCTCTGGCTGGCCACCGGCCATGCGTGCGGGCAGAACCGACTCCAGGGGCTCTGGACAGCCTCTGCCAAGGAGACGTGGTGCCAGGAGCCGGAAGAGGTTAGGGCGCCGGCAGGGCCTGGTGGTATTCAAGAAGAAACAGTCCGGCTTTTCCCAGCCTCAGCATCTTCCTCCGCTTTTACTCCTTGTGTCTTCACCGGCCCAGGTTCAAATGGAGGCACGCTGCTGTCCTGTGATTCCATTTCCCTCGCGCCCCGGGTACATCTTGTGTCCTGTGTATATGCTGAGCTCTTTCAAAGGCAGGAACATGGTTTTCCACATGCGCAGGACACAGATAACAGACACACGCCCACGTTTGTCCCGCCCCTTAGGGCCGCTGCAGAGTGTCCCAAAACTCACTGCTTCTTCTTCCCAAGGGCAAGTCTTCAGCGGATGAGCGGCCCCGTCTATGGCACAGTGACGGAACGAGGGGCTCGGAGCCCACAGGGCCGGGGAGGCCCCGCCGCGTGAGAGGCTGCAAGGCGGGAGCCAGGGGCACAAGAAGGGATGGATAAGAAGGGGGTCCTGGGCGGGCGCGGAGGGTGGCTGAGCCGGGAGCCCGGGGCTCTGTGTGGTTGTGGAGAACGGCAAGTAGAGGAGCGGAGCTGTTCTGAAATTGGTTTTGATTGCCACTGTGTATCTCTGATTGCAACATTGTTTCTGAGCCCGAACCATGGAGACTCCGGGCTCCGACTGTATCTTCCAGAGGGCATGGCGTGGTTGTAGTCGGCACCTGCTAAATGCCGCTGAATGAAAGGATGGATGGAAGTATTTATGAACAGCCAGAACTAGAAGGTACCCGGAGACCCTCTGGTCCAGGGCTCTGCTGCCCGCCTGCCTCTATAAAATTTCTAGGAAAGATGCAAGATGCCCTGTTAGCTTTGCATTTCGGGTTAAAAACAGATACTGTTTAGTGAAAGTGCATCCCAAGTGGTCCACGGGACATAGTTAATACCCAGTTTGCTAAATGGGGCAACTCAGCTTTAGGAACCTTGCCAGTCATGGAATTTAAATTGGGTGAGATAAGCCGTAAGACAATAGGGAGTGGCGGGGAGTGGGGAAGGTTTAAGATCAGTGAGCACTTGTCCGAAGTGCATCTCTAAAAAAAAAAAAAGAAAAAAGATCACTTTGTGGGCAAAACAAAAACACGTCTTCTAAACCAACACTCTTAAGTAAAGAAGCC
>CM052888.1:1912463-1931406 GCA_028534135.1 Potos flavus | reverse complement strand
CAAGCACCCTAGAACCTCACAACAGCGAAGGCCCTTAGAGGTGATAACATCACCCCGACTCATTTTAAAGATGGGGCAGCTGAGGGAGAGGGCTGGGCTCCCCCAGGGAAGCAGTTTGGCCTGGCGATGGGAAGTCAGGAGCTCTGCAGGAGGACCCGGTGCCCCGTGAGACCTGGCAGACGAAGAAAACACATCCCTGCTGGAACAAACTGAGCCTGAAGCCTGCCCAGAAGCCAGAAAAATCTCTAGATTTTTCAGTTATATGAGCCAATAAATTCCCTTTATTGTTTAAGCCAGTTTGGATCTCTTCTACTTGCACCTTGACTGATTCACCAAAATGCTATTCTAAGGTCACAGCGCACCAGAGCTTGGCATCTTTAGCCTTCTAGCTAAACCAGAAACAGTATGAAAAGCATCTATGCAGCATTTAAAACATACAGGAGCTCCATAAAAATTAATAGTTTTGCTTTCCTTCCTTTCTTATTGTATTCAAAGCAATTTCAATGACACCGTCAAAAATTAGTTTTCCAGACTGCTCACGGATAAACGCACTCGTTAGTCTGGACAGTTTGGGGCTTTTTCAAGTAATTGCGTGCCTTGGGAAATATTAATACAATGCTTTTATTTCTCCCTTGAGAGAGAAGAAGCGACACTAACCCACTTGGAATGCAGGGAAGCACTTGCTACAGGGCTGAGTTTGTAACAACTGATCGTGCTCGCTGAAGACTCCAAGATTTGCTTTTCCGCTGTTCCACGTGCTGCTGGGGACTCCCGGCGTGAAGGCAGGGAGTGCAGCCGACCCGTCGGTGGGCGGCTCTCCCGTCCACGCTCCCCGCACCCCACGGGTCCCACGGGCGGCACCGTGAGCGCAGGACCTGCGCCGCGTGGGCCGCGTGGAGCTCAGGACAGTCACGCGCCAGGAGGGAAAGACAGCCTACCAGCGTGTTCACTCATCTCTGCCTGGAATGCAGGTTTGCCTCCGCAGTGCCTGTGAGACTCCTCGCCTGTAGGAATCGGGGGTTTTCAGATCCCATTCCAGGCATTACGGGTATCTCAACAGTTCGTAGGTTCTAATTTGAAATGAGAGTGGCTCTGACGTCTGGCCACTGAATGCACTAGGAAAGAAATGCAGACATCACCCTATCGCTGATGGCTACGTGCTGTTGGCCCTAACAGGCTGGTCGCTGTTGTTGCTCCTATTGTTAGGGCCCAGAAGGTCCGTTTCCCTGAGTCTCCCCATGTGGACTGTGGGCTTCTTGGTGAGAGGGACCGTGCCCGCTCCATCCTTATTTCCAGCATCGCGCACAGGGCTGAGAGTCTAGTAGGAACCTACCACCTATTGGCTCAAGTGGATAATGATGATACACAGGGTTTGTTTTTTTTAAAGATTTATTTATCTGTTTTAGAGGGCGGGGGGGAGGCGGCAGAGGGAGAATTCCCAGCACGGTCCCCGCTGAGCGCAGAGCCCGACGTGGGCCTCGATCCCAGGACCCTGAGATCACGACCTGAGCTGAAATCAAGAGTCAGACACTCGGCCGGCTGAGCCGCCCAGGTGCCCTGCACAGGGGTGCTTAGGACACTCGTCTCCTGGGAAGGCCAAGTGCGAGGCCCCCTTGGTCGAGGTGTGGGGCCTGCTCTCAAACGTGGACCACGGCCACAGCTCCGCCTGCAAGTGGGGTCTGCCCGACCAGCTGGCCTTGTGAACATCAGTTCCACAGGCGCATATGTGCACGCATGCACACGCACACACCTGCACACGCACACACACTCACAGATGCGTGTGTGGGCACACACACCAGCCAGAAGCTGCCTCCTTCCTGCTCCCACTCCTCCCCTGCCTCCGAGAAGAATATTTATGATTTTTAATACGTGGGGACCACGACTAATTAGGCTGCTCACCCCCGCCCCTGAGGCCTCGAGGGGCGGTGACGGGGGCGTGCCAGCTCCCTGAGCACTGAGGCCTCACATGCCACACCGATGAACTCACCGGGACGGAGCGCCGGCCCTGCTGCCTGGGAGAGCGCTGTCTTTCAAACCAGATTAAAAGAAAACAAGAACGTGGCCCATCCCGGCTCGAGAAGCACAGAATTATGCACTTGGCCCAAGTAGGAATGTGGCCCATTAATTACTATTTGTCGTCGATTAATTGCTATTTGAAATATGGCCCCTGGCTTGCGAGGGGCGCCCCTGCGCTCCCCCAGCAGAGAGGGGTGACTGTGCTCGGAGCGGGTCCAACCCTCCGGGCAGGAAGAGGTGCCTCAGCCGCATCCTGAGAGTGGGCAGGGGGGCCCACGACGGGTTTGGGGCATTTTTTGGTAAGGGAGAGAAAAGGTCCAGGAGCACGTTTCCCCAGCCCAGAGAGCTCAAGTGAGGGGCGCAGCTCCTCCAGGGACCAGGCCAAGTGCCCACCTGCAGGCCGCAGAGTCAGGCAGTCTGCTCCCGGCAGTCCCGACCTGACGCTAGGAGCTGGCACGATCGGGTGAGGTGACGCGGGCAGGAAACCTGCTCCCTGCGGTGGGTCAGGGGACCCCATCTTCAGGGGGCATCACAGGCAAGATGCTTACTCCTGATGGACAGGAAGGAGTGGAGGGCGTGGTGGGCGGGAGGCCAGGATTTCGTTCTTGCGGGCGGCACCCATGGGCCCACTTGCCGGTGGAGGGCCTGGGGCAGTGGCTCGGCAGTTCTGTCTCAGCTTCCTCCACCGGGGAGCCCGATGGCGACGACAAGCATCGGGCCCCCGGCATCCCTGGAAGTGTCAAGCATACACATTCGTGCACAAGCCTACGACAAGCCAGGGCTCGAGTGGGCAACACAAGGACATGTTGTTTGTTCCAGGGCTGTGCCGGCAAAACCTCCCATGTTGCAGGGACCCGGGGTGAAAACTGGGTTTTAAAATCCACAGAAGCTATCAGTAATAGTCGCCACCCTTCGGGCGTGCAAACCGCGCCAGGCCTGTGCTGAGCGGGGCATGGACACGACTGCGTTTGCTCCCCCCGGACACGGGCGCATTTCGAGTTCACAAGCGAGAGAGAGCAAAGGTTAGGAAGTGAAAAAGCCAGAATTTGAACTCGGGGCCAGCTGGTTCCAACCCTGACCGTGGGGCTAACTGTCCGACGGTGCGGTTACCTTCCCATTAAGACAAGAGTGTCCCATCTCCCTCTTTGGGGGAGATTTCGATGGAAGGTAACAGACACAGGGTGAAGTGCAGAAACCCCAAGTTCTATGATTTTGCAAAGCGGACACACCTGTGTCACAAACCACCACCCCCCCCATCTTGAGAACTAGACCGCGGCCAGACTGCAGTCGCTGCCCTGTGCCCCCTCAGGCCACTACGGCCACGGAGGAGGGAGGCGGTTCTGGCTGCGGGCGGCCCATCCCTACCAGCTCTGACAAGGCGCGCTGTCCCTCCCTCTCGCGGCTTCCGTCTGGGAGACCCGCGTGGCCTGTGTCGCGGCTCGGATGCGGTCGCGGAGCCGAGCCATTCTCAGCACCCCCGCCTCCCCAGACACTACCAAGGACTCCAACAGCTCCTGTTCATACATTTTGTTCCGTTCTATGCGTATTTACTGAGATATAAAACTGAGAGATCTAGAAACATACTTAGTTATTGTTCATTTGAAATAAGAATGCATTCGCTCGTGTTATTATGAATAACATGCTTTAAATAAAAAATAGCTGTGTGTTCGAAACGAGGGACATGGCACGGCTTTACCTTTTCACAAATCTCTCTGTGTCTCACTGAACAGAGGAGGGCCGGGGGCTCCCAGCTGCTCCTTCCATCTGTCTGCAGCCATGTCAGGTCACGGAGCTTCTGGAATTCTCCTCCAGACACTCACATGATGAGAGCGGAAGAGCAAATGGCATCTTGCTTATCTTACAAAAATTGCATTGATCTCTCCGACCCCCTGAGAGAGGCTGGGGGACCCTGGCCATCCCCGGACGTCACTCTGGGGAGCAGATGCCGTTTCAGCAAGCGAGGACGCTGCCCTGCCCTCGCTCGCGGTGATGGGCATCAGGGCTGTTCCCAGCTTGGGGTTATGATGGATACATTTGCTATGGACATTTTGTATATGACTTTGAGTAGACACACACACTGATGCACGCACGTGCACACATTTACACACAGGCACAAGCAGTTGTGTTGGGTACATATGTAGAGATAGGATCAGTGCATCCCGGGGAAGCTGTGTATTGAGGTTTTGCAAATCTGTTTTCCGAGCTGTTTCCCGACATGACCGACTCAGTAATACCCCCCACCAGCAGCAAACGAGGGGTCTGGTTCACCTTTCCCCTCTTCTGTTAAAGTGATGGACCCCGTGTAAGCACAGTGAGTCACCGCGTAGGGAAGAAAACCAAAGAACCAAGCCATCTACTCTGGAATAATTTTAGATTTTCATAGAGTTGCAAGGTGAGTATGGAGAGTTTCTGCATACACCGTGCCCGCCAGTAATGACAGCATCCCCGTCCCCGGGACATCCATCAGTCCCTGCTGCGACACCGGTGCCCAAGAGACAGACTCCGCGTGCCTCTCCCGGGTTCCCGCCAGGACCGCCGCCGTCAGGGCACCACCGCACACCCAGCCCCATGTCACCTCAGGCTCCCCGTCTGGGACAGTTTCTTGGACTTTCCTTCTTTTCACGACCGTGATACTCTGAAGAGTCCTGGTCGGGGGTTTTGCAGAATGTCCCTCAAATTGGGTTTCTCTGATGTTTGCTCCTGCTCAGAGGGAGGTTATAGATTTGGGGAAGAACATGAGAAAGGTGACGTGTCCTTCTTGTCCCATCCTACCAGGGGGTGCATGCTGTCTCAGACGACGGCGGCCCAGGTGACTTAGGGGGGGTTCTGTTAGCTTCCTCCATGGGAAGGTCCCCATTTCCCTGCTCTGGTACCCTCTCTGGTCAGAGGGAGTCGCTATGTCCCACCCACCTCAGTGCCCCCCGCAGGGCGCAGGTGTGAAGAACGTGTGAGTGTAGGTCACCTCCATGCCACAGCCAGGAGATCTTTTAGGGGAGAAATCCTGGGGCTCTGCCATCCTTCTGCTTCTTCAGAGCTCCGCCCACTAATTTCTGCATTTGTCGCTGGGTCTTGCCACAATGACTCGCACTAACAGTGACTTCTCGTTGCCCTCACTCCTTGCACATTTAGTATTTGGAAACCTTCCGCAAGGAAGATTTGTCTCTTGCCCATGTATTTATTTATTCAGGCATCTATTTATATCCGTATGGGCTCGTGGATATTTATTTTATTATTTGGATACTAACCTTACACTCCCAGTATTTATTTTGTTATTGAGGCTGTCCCAGGTTGGCCGTTGGAAGATCTTCTGGATTAACTCTTGTGTTCTTCTGAAATGGCCCATCCTTTTATTTCAAAAAGACTTTCTTGCTTTCTGGCCCCACAAGATACTATGGGCCCTTCCGGTATTTCTCCCTGCCCTGCCTTCGAATCGGCGCTCCGAGGAGCCTTGACCCAGGCTTCTCTCCACCCCCTCCACGGTTACAGCGATCGCGTACAAGTGGGGTGTCCTGATTTCCAAAGGTAAACATAGTATGTTCTGCCCACAACCTATTGAGGCTGAATCTTTGTGATGTAATCAAGTATCTTTTCTGGGTAACTTTGTTTCCCGATAATGCTTATTGATAAAGTATCTGTGGATCGCTACGTGGCAGAGGCACCTGGAACCCTGGGGCCAGCCAGGGGTGGCGGGCGGGGGGCAGTGGTGGCTGAGAGTGCAGATCGTCCCTCCTGTGTGACTGACGCGCCTTGACCAGGTCCCTCCCTCCTCAAGAGCAATGCAGTCGCCCAGGGTTCCCACCCACTAAATACTCGCCCCCGGGGATTCCACCCACTAAACCCCCTTCACGCCATCCTCAACACGGTCGACGCGTTGTGTGGATATGTAAATAACTCAGCGATGAGGATCTGTGCCCACACTGTGGCTCTAAACGTCAAAACGTAGCTGGTGCTGGTAATGGAGCTGTGCATTTTCGGCATGGCAGACCGCGTGTTCTCCGCGGGGACGGGAGGCTTCTGGTTTCCTTTCTGAGCAGCGGTAATGGGCTCCTGCGGCCACCCTTCCGGTTTCCTCCAGAGTCCCCCGGGCAGTGCCCTTGACCGTCCTTTCCACGAAGTGAACAGTGGGACGTGGGCACACGGGCCATCTCTCCACGCAGGGAGGGCTTAGCGACCTGCACACACGCCTGTCCTCGATCCTGGGGAAAGGCGCCGACATCCGAGGGGCCGGCCCCCAGAGGCAGAACGGCATTTCCACGTTGGTTGCTACGGTGTTTTGGCAGAAGAGGGACTAGAAAGGGCGTCTCTCTGCGTGAGGGCATCTTCTGATACCATCAGCCCATGTGAACCTCACCTCCTGCGGTTCTCTGGCTCAGGAGCCATGCATTTGTCAGGGGCTGGGAGGGGGGCCCCCCACCTTGCAAAGGCGACATATGGCTGAGGAATGCGCATCGCCGGGAGCCTGCCTTGGTTGCTCTCTGCTCCCGGACTCAGTCCTTAAACTGACCTCGCCATGCCTGCGTGGGGCCACCGTATTGCGCGGATGCGGAAGCCACTGGAAGTGAGAGTTTATGGAGACCAAGAATCATCCCCAAGATTTCCTCTCTTTGAAAAGGCTGGAGCCCCGTGAAAGCCTTTTGGTTATTTGAAGAAGTCCTGCTGAAGAGTAATTTTGAGCAAGGGAGCCAAAAACTTAGGATGATGAATGGAGAAACACAGTATCTTTTGGGTGGGAAGGTTTCTTGGAGTTTAAGCTCCTCTCTGGCTAAAGGAGTTGAAAAAAAAAACAGCTATTATTTATTGAGTGCTTTCCAAGGGCTGGCAGTGGGCTAAGCTGTCTGTGTATTTGAACCATATGAAACTGCCTGTTTTGTAAGTACAGACAGGTCGAAGTCCGTAGTTACATACGGTCCAGACTAAGACGGAGCCTCCTTTCCGGCAGCCCTGTGGGACTTGGTGACATACCCATTGCACAGACGAACAGGCTGACGCCCAGAGCCGGGTAAGCTGACCTCGGGCACACGACTGGAAAGAAGGGCAGAATGGGGACTTGCGTCCATGACTGCAAGATGCACGCCTGCAGCGATCATGGCCTAGTGCTCCTGTTACGCACGTTTGTGAGGCGCTTAGGATGGGTCTCAATGCAAGGTTCAGTAAGAATAAATTATGAAAGCATTTTGTATTTGTTGCATTCATTATACACACGTACACTGAATCACACACACATCAGACCCAAGTCCGTTATTTTGCATGAAATCCTCCATATTTGGCTATGTTTGGGATTTGCCAGGAAGTCTCCTCGCCCCCAGTCTCGCCATAAACCATCCCCAGGCCCCAGACGACACCACCTCAGCTGTCAGAACGCAGAGCCCTCTGGCTTCCTGTGTGCCAAACCCGCCCACGGGCCCCAGTCGGATTATAAGGCTTGGATTTTCAACACAGAAGTCATCATATAGGCAATTTTTTCTTTCACACCACAGGGCTATAAAAACGTAGAAATGGGGAGCTCCGGGGGGAGAATCTGGCCCAACAGAGCATCTCCGGGAGCAGGAGGCTGGGGGTTAATCCCACGTGTGGCCCGAGCCAGCTGTGGAGCCCGGAGCCTCCCAACTTCTCGGGTGCGTGTGCTCGCGTGCTGTGGGGGTTGGGCCCGATCGTGAACATTCTATCTTAGATCCAGGAGACTCTTAAGACTATGTCATCTCACTAGGAAACGATGCACCTTCCTGAAATGCCGTATTCTACGGAAGGGGACCTCCCGTGAGACGCTCACCAGCCTCTCCCGAAAACTACTTGGTTTCCATATATCTGTGTTTCGAAGGCTCCCAGAACAAGGTGTACAAGGCACCCCTCCACCTCCCCAGCCCCCTAGTTTCCCTTCGAGGAGACAAACCCAGCCGTCACTTTGTCAGTCCTCGCAAGGCGAGCCCATACGGATAAAAGCAGACGTGCTCGGGGGCGCGTGGTGCGTGGACCCCAGACGGCGTGTCTGGCACCCCGGCTGTCCCATCAGCCGCGTTCCCGGGGCCGCTCCTGCTCGTCTGAAAGCCGACGCCGTTTCACACTCTGTGCTGGAACCCGAGCCCAGCTCCCAGGACCAAGACTGACAAAGGACTCAGACCCCACGGTACCTCCCCGTGTGCCGGAGAAGAAGCCGACAGACAAGGCTGCAGCCTTTCTGATTGTGTGTTTGTTAGAGCACTCAGACTGGGGAAAGGGGGAGGCGGGGTGCAGTCAACCATGCACCCACTGCTATCCCATGCCTTTGCACTTGGAATAAATGCGCATTTCCTCCCTGCAGCCCCATGCCCCGGGTCTGGGGCTCGCTCCGTCCACCTGCAGGGCCTGACGCTAACCCTGCCCCCCTACCAGGCCCTGGGGCCTTTTCGCTGTTCCTCCAGCCCAGCTCCTTTCCAGCTGGAGGTTTCCAAAGATGCCGACCCGGTCACCCACTTGCCCTTCCGGTGTGATTCACAGAGGTGGCTGCTCTCACCAGGCGTCATCGCTCCCGTGTCACCCCCTCGGGGAAGCCAGCCCTGGCCGCTGGGCCTGAACTAGCTAGTGCACTGAGGAACGGACCTTTAACTGGTTTCACGGTACTTTATTTAGGTCTAAACGGCTACATGTGGCTGGAGGCTACTATGGCTACGACGCGGGACCTGTGACGCCAAATCTGGGTGACAGCGTCATTGTTCAGAGCTGAGACCCTGCCATCAGAGACCCGGGTTCCAGCGCAGCCGTGTCCATGACCAGACTCCCTGACTGCCCTGTACCTCAGTTTCCCCAGCTCTTGAACGCGGGGTCTCGCAGTACTCATCCCACAGATGTTTTTAGGGTGAAATGGGCCGGTGGACAGGAAGCACGCAAGGGGAGGCCGGGCGTGCCGTGGACGCTGCAGATATTAGCCATCCGTCTGGGTTCCATCAGAGACGGTGGCCGTCACTCCACCACGGGGCTACTGATTGCCAGTGGGAGGCTTCAAGGCTCCAATGCCCAAAATGAGAGTGGATCTCAGGCACGAGGAAGGCATTGCAAGGTGTCTAACACCGCGCTGCCAGCTAGCGACCATGGGCACTCGTGACGTGACACACTCGGGCCCCAGGTCCCCTGGGTGTTGTCTGCGTAGCGTGGGTCGGGGGCCTGGTCTGAGCGTCTGCTGGATTCTCCATCTCCACGGGTGTCTCAGGATGGCTGAAGGGGCTCATGGATGTCCTCACTTGCCAGACGAGGAAAGACTTTCGGGGACGGGGACACTTATCCGGCACCAAGACCCGGCGAGCTGGTCTGGGGAGGGTGGGGAGAGCGTGTTTCCTGGCTTCTCTGTTGCTGAAGACCTGGAGAAGCGGGCATGCCAGCCCCGGGTCTGCCTCCTCGCCAGGCCCTCCGCCCCCAGCCCAGTCCTCCTTCCGTCCATGGTGGTCACCGTCCCCGCCCCCGGGCAGAAATGACGAAGCGCAGGTCTGGAAGCGGCCGATTCCCCAGGATGACGGTGGCATCACACTTTCCCTTCCCCAGCCAGGCTGAGGAAAAGGTCGCTCTGAGTCACCGCTCTGCCTGTCCCTGACCAGGCTGGCCGGGGGCCCTCCCTTGTGTGAAAAGCCCAGAAGGCAGCTTCAGACTTTCCTGCCACATCACCGGCCCCCGTGTCTGTCCTGGGTCCACAGGTTGCTAGAGGCTCCCAGCGGGTGAGGGCTCAGTCCGCGTGTCTGCGTTCCTTCCTCAGGGCTGCCCCTGTGGACGCGGCCACGGTCATGATCCCATTTTACAGACTAGGAAACTGTAAAGAGATGAGGACAAACGACGTGCCTCGGGTCCCCCACCAGGGAGCAGTCGGCCCAGGATGTCAGCCCTGCACCCCTAGACGTTGCCCAGACCGCCCTCCCTGCACCCTGGCCAGCATCGGCTCCACCTGCAGGGACAGCATGCGCGGTGGGGACCGGGTCTCCCGGGTCAGGAATTCAGGAGGGGCTCAGCCGGCGGCTGTGGCTCAGGCTCTCTCCTGGGTACTTGAGTGGGTGTCCGAGATGTCACACTCACTCACACACACACACACACACACACACACACACACGGTGTCACACGGACCCCAGCAGGACGGTGCCCTGGGGCCCGCACGCGGCCCCGTCATGTGCCTGGGAGTTTTCACTACACGGCATGTTGGGTTCCCCTCCCACGGGGAGGGAGGGAGCCCCCCACGGGTGAGCGTCCCAAGAGAGCCGGGAGGAAGCACCAGCCCCCCGTGACCTGTTCTCTGGCCCCAGCCGTGGTCGCCCGGGAGCCCTCTCATCCCTCCCTGGTGTGTGTGTGCGGGGGAGGGGTGCCCTCTGTCTGGAGCTCCGCCACCTCTTCCCGTGAGAATCCTAGCATTCTTCAACAGTATTGTGCCGGGCAGTGATAATGAAGATAATGCCTAACACTTATAGAGAACTTGCTACTGGGAACGGCCAAGGGCTGAGAATTTTATACTATTTCTTCTTCCTCTTCTTTTTTTTACTATTTGTTTTTCTTTAATTCTCCGTGAAATGATTATTTCCAGTCCAAGAGGCAGAACGATGGGCCCAAGATGATTTAATTAATAATGGGGGGGAGGGAACTAGTATACATATATGGATTTTTAAGGGGATTTATTGCAAGGAATTGGGAACGGGTGCCCATAATTGTGAGGGCAGGCTAAGCAAGTCTGGGGTTCCCGGGGCGGGTGGACAGGAAATGCCTTCAGGAGCTGGAACTCCGCGGGCGCGGCCCCAGCGGGGTCATCCATGGGTGGGCGGGACGCTCTGTCCCGCTCTCCCTCTGCCTCTGTCTCCCTCTGTCTGTCTGTCTGTCTCGGTGTCTGTTTCTCTCTGTCTCGGCTTAAGCGCTTGCTTGAAGGCACTGAACACCCGCCACGGGCCGGGAATCGACGCGGGGGCGAGAGAAAGTCTGTGTCTTCCGGAGCACCGCTGCAGTGCTCAGGAGTGCCCTCCGGACGGGGCCGCGCCGGGGTCCCGCCACCAGCCTGCGTGCAGGGCTTTCGACACCCCAGTCCAGTGGGCCCATCATTCCCGTTTACAGGTGAGACAACAGACTCGGGAAAGCCAAGAGGCCCGCTGCGCTGGAAAGCTGCAGAGGGGGACCTCACGGCCAGCTCCCCCAAGAGGCCGAGGCGCATATGTTCTTAGGATGGTTGAGGTGAGGTGAGCCCTGGGATCATCAAACGCAGTGGCATCCCAAGCCCCCAGCCCTAGTGGCCCCCCAGCGCGGTGTCCTCCCTGCCCCGGAGCTGACCGTGCCCTCGGCACCTGTGTGCGTGGCCGTGAACCAGGAAGGAGGCCCTCCCTGCTTCTGAACCCCGAGAAAGACCGTCTCGGCGCACCCGTAGTTTGTGACTGCTTCTCTCACTTGTCACTAGTTTGTGTGGAGACTCTGGTTCCTTCGTGCACTTTAAGGAAACGACAGCCATGGGCAAATCTAGCCAAGGACCCCCTGAGCCCATACCGAAGCCGAGCTTAATTCTAAGCCCCGGGACGCCTGGGTGGCTCAGTTGGTTAAACAGCTGCCTTCGGCTCGGGTCGTGATCCCGGGGTCCTGGGATCGAGTCCCACATCGGGCTCCTTGCTGAGCAGGGAGCCTGCTTCTCCCTCTGCCTCTGCCTGCCGCTCTGCCTGCTTGTGCTCTGTCATAAAATCTTTAAAAAAAAAAAAAAAAAAAAGATTCTCTCTCTAATTCTAAGCCCCCTCTGGCTGCCTGAACTCTCGGGCCAGTCTCGCGGGCAGGCCACACAGGGACACGCGGTGCCGGGAAAACAACGTCACAGGCCCCCGCCACTAGAGCCCTGCGTCTCCGGGGCGTGGGCTCCAGAAGACAACTGGACTCAGACCCGGCAGTTCGGAACGAATCCGCTCAGGACCCAGCTAAGCGGCACGGCGAAGTCCACTCTCGCGGGCGGCCTCCGGGCTGCCGGGGCTGCCGAGGGTCCAGGAGCGTGGGTGGAACTTCTTGGCAAACGAGGGGCAGCCCGAAGTTCACCAGTGCTCTCTAAAATGGCCTTTTATCGCTACAGAACGCAGGCTCCTGGCAAAGCCTGGGCTGCCCTCCCATGCCTCCTATCACATTATGTCTTCGTATTATGCTCCTTTTGTTGATGATGTCATGACATGGCCCATCAAGTCCTAATTAAAACCATGGCTGCGATGTTCGCTTCCTTTAAACCGTGAAAGCCAGGGCTTTGGAGAGGTCCCTTCAGAGTCACAGATGCTCAGGAGAAACAGTTGTGGGTTTCCAGAAGGAATCCAGAGGTTCTCAGAGGCACTGAGGGGCGGGGAGAGACTCGGGGCACTGGGGGGCCGACTGGGTCCCTCAGAATGCAAGCTTACTTGGAAATAGGGTCATCACAGATGTCGTTAGTTAGGATGAGGTCACACTGGCGTAGGGCGGACTCCTGATCAAACGTGACCAGGGTCCTTAGTGGGGGACCGCCGGGGAGGACAGAGACACAGAGAGCAGGGAAGGACGGCCCTGTGGGGTTTCAGTGGGAGCATGGCCCCTCCAACACCTTGACTGTAGACTTCGGAGCAGCGAGACATAAACGTCTGTGGTTCAAGACACCCGGTTTGCGCTGCCCACAAACCAACACCCGGGGTCACTTTCCTCTGAACCCTCGGGGGGCCGTGGTCTCCCTGCGCAGGTGAGGAAACCGGTGGTCCCAGGTCACACCCGATGTCTGCGGCGCGGGGACAAGCTGGCGCCAGGGTCACGAGACTGTGCTCGGAGGGCACCGGGGTGTGAGCAGGTGTGAGCACGCGGGCACGCATGTGGGCGTGAGTGTGTGTATGCACGGCTACGTGTGTGACAGCGTGTGTGTGACCATAACACGAGAGAACATATTGTTGTTCCCCACACGGAAGCTGAAAGACCACGATCTTGTTCCACAAACACAAGGCTTTCTCGTGTTTCCCTGGGGTAGTCATGGTCACTTTTCATTTCATTTTAAAATCTTTTAACTTTTTTTTTAAATCGATTAATTAACATATACTATATTATTAGTTTCAGAGGTAGAATTTAGTGATTCATAGGCCAACAAATTAAGCAATCTGGAAGAAACAGATGCACTCCTAGGAACATATAAACTACCAGACCTGAAATAGGAAGAGATAGAAAACCCGAACAGACTCATCACCAGCAAAGAAGTTGAAGCAGTCATCAAAAATCTCCCAACAAACAAGAGCCCAGGGCTGGACGGCTTCCCAGGGGAATTCTACCAAACATTTAAACAAGAACTAATATCTATTCTTCTGAAGCTGTTTCAAAAAATAGAAATGGAGGGAAAACTTCCAAACTCATTCTGTGAAGCCAGCATTACCTCGATCCCCAAAACAGACAAAGACCCCACCAAAAAGGAGGATTCCAAAACAGCACCCCTGACAAACACAGATGCCAACACTCTCACCAAGATACCGGCCAACAGGATCCAGCAGTCCATTAGAAGGGTCACTCACCACAACCAAGTGGGATTTATTCCTGGGCTGCAAGGGCGGTTCAATGTCCACAGACCAATCAGCATGATACCACATCAATAAAGGAAAGGACAAGGCCCGTAAGAGCTTCTTGTTTTTCATTTTAAACATTTCTCATTGAATAGTCTCCTTTTCCTTCCCATTGCCTTTTTTGCTACCGTGGTAACATACACACGTCATAAAATCTGCCTGTCTGACCACTTAAAGCTGTGCCATTCGCGGCGCCAAGCCCATTCAGAACATGTGCAGCCACAGCCTCGGCCCCGTCCCGTTTTCATGCCCCAAGAGGAGCCTGCGCCCTCCAGCAGCCACCCCGCCCGCCTTCCCCAGCCCCTGGCACCTGCTCATCTGTGTCCCCTGTGTCCCCGGAGGCCGAGAGGGACCAGAGAGGAGGAAGCTCTAGGAGGAAGGGGACTCACTCTCTGCCATCGTCCGATGTTGCTCATTGTTGAAGCGGCCAGCTTCGGCCGAACAGATCAGGGCCGGGTGACCACAAGGACTATGCCTCCCAGCACCTGCTCCAACGCGGGGCCACGACCGCTGGGGGCAGTCCTGCCTGCTCCCGCTCAGACCCCAGGACGGTCCCGGGGCAGGGGGGCTTGTGGTGAACTCATCCTTACCCACAACACGCTCACCGCATCAGAGGTCGGAGGGCACGGCGCGAGATCTAAAGCAATCGCCAGCTCACGATTCTACAACCATCTACCATGCAGGCAGAAAGGCCAGAAGGACAGAACCGCGTAGCCACGAGCATCTGCTAATGGGTCGTCTTTTAGAAACGCACCAACAAAATGAACCAGCGTGTCTCATGACGTTCTGGCAACGTTCTCGTAACTTTCCTTAGTGATACGAGTCCAGCCCGAGTAGATTTCAAGGATATCAGGGCACTTGGTGATTTAAGATGAATGGAGCCAGTTTAGGGAAGCAAGAAAACTGTGTTTTAAACACCAAACCCCTAAAAATGCTTGTCCCAGGAAGTCGGTGACCTCTGTGGATGGGCAGCTGGACCGCAGGGTCACCCTGAGCCTCCGAATGAGAACAACGTCTCTGTTACAAAGAAAGCACGGGCGTAAGGGAATACCAATTGGTAACAATTAGAGACGGATCAGTTCGGTGGGGGAAAGTTCAGATCCCCTCTGGGGTATATTTATATATCCTCCCCAGAGCAAAAGGCTCGTTAACCTGTGACTGGCTATCGGCTTCCCCCATCAGTGACCTGATCCAGTCTCTCTGCAAGGAATTTCAACTGTGGATGACTTTACTCAACATTATTTGTGGCTGTGTCACTGGGGACACATTTTTTCCGACTCTCTGAAGCACTGCAAACCCACTGCCTCCAGGAAGCAGGCAGACACTGTGGACTAGGGGAGGGGATTGGGGGCAGACAATAAGGGGAGGTGGGGACTGTGGCAAACTGTCAGCCTAGACCTTGCCAAAGTGACAGTCATAGCTGGGCTCCAGACCCTCCTTTCCAGACGGGAACACTGGCCCGGTGTGGCCAGATCTGCTGAGTTTATCCAGAGCGACAGGATAGCTGCATTTATATGTGAAATGTCCCATTTTTAAAGCACTGTGGGCCAACAAAATAAGCCTACGGCGGCTGAAGGCATCCGCACTAAAGTCACGAGGAATGACAGTGATGTCTCTCTATGCACTGACCACAGCCTCCCTTCTCCCAGAAAAGCGTGGCCTTTGGCACTGGGCAAGATACAGATGTGTGGTCTGCCCAGGGCCTTCCAGCCGGGCCAGACAGCCTCCCAGCCCTGCACCTTTGCCTGGTCTGTGCCTCACGCCAGGACGCCCTTCTCGACCCTCTCTAAATGCAGGTGGACTATGAGGTCACGAGGGAGGCTGTCCTTGTGGTTTGCGACTGTGCTCGGGGTCCAGACCTGACGACTAGCTGGCCCGGCCCCCGGAGACCTGGGCATTCCCAGTGCCGGCCCCTTTCCCCACAGGGGCTTTCCTCCTCCACTCACGAGTATTCACTCATCGCCCTCCACGTTCGAGACAATGTGGTCTCGTTAACTTTACGAGGTCGATGGCTTCGACCTAAACCACCCTTCTCAACACAGGCTCTGCCTCGGGCTGGCCCCGCACAGCTGTTACAAGTGTGAGGCTCGGACTGTGGCTCAGAGCCTCCGGGGCGGGGGTGGGGGTGTCCCAGCACCTCCTGCAGAGATCGCTGGCTTGAAGCTCAGGCACTTCCGTGAAACCCTCAGCCCACCAGCACGTCTCCCTCGACACATCTCATTTTGTGTCTGCTCACTTGATACGTGGGACCCAAACGAAGTCAATTAGAGATGACCCCTCGAGGTCAGGGACCACATTTCGGCACCTCTGACGGCACGTGGTTCGGGGAACCTTCCAAATGACCCGGGTTCCCGGCGTGAAGCTCTCGTTGGGAGGGAAGCATTGGCTGCCTGGTTCATAAGCTAACAGAACCTCCCCCCGCAGAGGCTCGAACCTGAAACCACATGGATTTAGAAGGCGCAGGACTATGGCCGAGTCTGCGTGAGAAGGAAACAGCACTCACCAGAGGAGTCGCCTTGGCCCTGGGATGGGAACATCCTCCGCTGGGCTCCAGCCACGTCTGGGCGCGTCCGCGCGTGGGATACGGTTCACGGGCGCAAACAAAGCCAACAGGAAGAGGACCGGCCTCGGCGTTCCGATGTTAATCCGAGTAAGCCCCAGCGGTAGATAACCGTGACGCTCTGGAAACCAGACACCAGAGATCATCACACAGCAATGTCAGGCAGCGGGTGGTACCCTGAGCCCTCCCCAATCCCTGGGTTCAAATCCCAGAGGCTGACTGCGGCTCCAGATTTTTTTTTTCTTTTTGGTGGCACACGGGGTCACCTTCACTTAAGGTCAGGGCCACCTTTCAGCGCGACAAAGGGCACACTGAGAGGGGCCAGTGTCTATTTGTCAGCCGTCATTTCCAGCTCACCTTGCCGAACTTAATCTTAAAGTGGGGAAGGAACAGCTACTGAACTCAGTCCGGGATTTTTTTTTTTTTTTTTTCCAGACAGTAACTGGCTATAAACCAATCAGGGTGAGCAAGTGAGGGCTGTGAACTGCAGAGTGACGTACTTTTAGAAGACAAATTACACCCCACCCCGGGCACGCTTCGTGAAAACCGTGTGGCGAGGCAAACAAACACAACTGCGACGGGAATATCCCATCTCTTCGGCTGCAGGGTAACGGGCCCGTGCGGGCTGGCTTTGCACACGGGCCTCGTGGTCACTTTGCATAAAGCAAATTTTGTTTGCCTCCTCCGCCTTATCTGTTCTCTGCCAACTTCAAAAGCTTGAGCGAGCCCTCTCCCAGAAGGGTAAAATTTCCAGGGTGACAGATGTGAAGAGCAAAGCAACTTGAGGTCAAAGGCAAAAAGAAAACAGTCTCTCATCTGATTAATGGTTTGAATTTAATTAGTGGGGAAAAAGCTCAAATCAGACAGTGTGTGACTTGGTCAGGCCCCAGGTCCCTTCTTGCAAAACTGCAAAACAGCAAAAGGGTGGGTTGGCCTGGGAAGGCTGAGCTTTTCGAGACGCCTGCTGTCTCTGCGCCGGTCTAGCCGGCAAGTTAAAGACGAGCTGAAACAGGCAGCTTGGTGATGTTCCGACCTCGTGGTGAAAAGGGCGGTTTTAGGGTTGTAAGTTCTGAGGTTTTCGAAAATGAAATAAAGTTTTGAAGATAGGGCAGCGTCATGTGCTCACCCTCTAACCCTATCACCGCATGGAACGGGAGGAGCTGTCTCAGACACCTTCCGGGGAGTCCGCGTTGGACATCCTTACAACCACGAAAGGGAAAGCAGGTAGGGAAGCTGCCTTTTCAGGATGAAGCCTGGCTATTTGAAACAGGCCTCATATCTGCTCCTTCATTCACTCGTTCCACGAGCACCCACTGCTACTGGGGTTAGCCACAGTGTCAGGCGTGAGCCATTCAGACAGATCCTCCCGAGAAGGCACCGCAGGCCCAGGGAGGGCAGAGACTCAGCTAAGCTCACGTCCAAGTGCGTGGCTGTGTCCGGATGAGCATCTCGCTTCTGGAAGCCCAGCCAAACCCTCACACTGGGTTTCCCCAGTGGCGCCCCGTCTAAGAAACGTGCCCCCCCCAGGACTGCAAAATGGGTGAATGGGGAATCATACTAAGGGTTGTATTTCAGAGGCATTTAGGACACTGTTCCTCCGCCAGGCTGCACCTCAGAATTCCCTGGAGACACTAAAAAAAAAAAAAAAAAAAAAAAGGAAGGAAGGAGATAGATGCAGCGAGGGTCACTCGGAGGTGGCTCTCACACTCTGGTCCTTCTTGAGAGCTCCCTTGGAGCCTGGCACTCAAACTGGGGTGCAGAGGGCACGGGCTAGCTCGGGGCAGAAGACCAAGTCTCAGGCCTCTGTGCCGCACCCTGGTGGGGAGCACAGTTCCTCTGCTCTCGGGTCTACGAGAGGAGCCCTGGTCCCCCGACAGCCTGCCTGTCCTCTCCCATCTCCTGAACTCGTCTCCGCTGTCCTCCCCAACCCCCAAAGGCCCCCGGCATCCCCCTGCCTCCCCGAACTTCTTTCAGACCTTCATGCTGACCCTTCCCCACCCCACCTAGGCTTCTTGCGGATCACAAAAAGCCCTTTTTGTGCCCCCTGGTTTGGACTTCCATTTCCTGATTGTTTTAAGTCCTAGGACTTTCCCTACGTTAGGAAATGGATGTCACAAGGCTCAACAGTTCCGGCTTGGGGATTCCATGTCTGAGGTTTGAAAAACAGAGTTTTCATCCTTTGTCCTTGTGAATATTCAAATAGGGGCCAACCCCTGTGCATTCTACATGTGATCCCATCATACAAACTTTCTACCCTTAATCACATCTTCAAACAAAAAAGTGTAGCATACTTTGGTTCAAGAAAGACCCTCATAAGTATTGGATGGATGGATGGACAGATGGATAGACAGACGTGTGGATGGATGGATGGGTGGATGGGTGGATAGATGGATGGATGGATGAATGGAGAGATGGATGAATGCATGCATGGATGGATGGATGGATGGACAGACGGATGGACAGATGTATAGACAGATGTGTGGATGGATGGATGGATGGATGGATGGATAGATGGATAGATGGGTAGATGGGTGGATGGGTGGATGGATGGATGGATGGATGGATGCATGGATGGGTGGATGGATGCAAGGATCCATGGATGAACTGCTGAGAGCCCCAACTCTGAGGGCACATAGATCTGGATTTGAATTCTGATTGAGCCACTTACTAACTGGTGACAGGTTTTGCAACAACTCTGAGCCTCAGGTGAGGAGGTTTAACTTTAGAGGGTGTTGATGAATATGAAATCAGATAATCTTTGTAAGAACCTAGCAGAGTGCCTGGCCCAAAGAAAACAACCAATTTTCTAAGCTGCAAAAACAAGTTAGAAGACCCCCTTTCCTGG
>CM052888.1:1880577-1911963 GCA_028534135.1 Potos flavus | reverse complement strand
GATCGCTATAAAATACAGGGTACATTACTCTTTTTTAACGGAGACCATGAGCATAATTTAATGTCTTACTGATGACCCATAACCTGGCCCTTCTTCACGCGCTCCCAAAGTTTGTACCATTGTTGGTCCTCTCAGTAAATGGCTTTTGCCATACTTTTGATTACTTTTCTCTCCTTTGTTATCTTCGTATTAAAAATTATATTCTCTCCCGATTTCCCAGGTGTACTTTTCTCTCTTGGCTACTGCTGGGCAATTGGAGCCTGTTAGAATCTTGCGTAAAGTAGGAGTCACTGGGCCATGGATGAGAGCCTGTGCTCCTTCCTACTCAGAAACCGCTAACCCTGTAGCAACACTTCAAAATTCCGAGTCATTTTGTATTTTCTTGCTAACCTTGGGGTTTTCAGCTAGTTAAGAGTGCTTAACGTTTGAAACCGCAGTTAGGTGAGGTTTACTATATCTCAGAGGCCCTTAAATAGAAGCTGGTGACCGTGTCCTCTTTCTCGCGGGTTGACCGACCATCAGACCTCCGACTTCATTTAGCCCACCCGTGCCCTTCCCAGCCTTTGAAACCCTTCAACGACGTCCCCCAGCCAAGTGGCCCTCTGAGCCCTCTGAACAGTTCCCGTGATGGACAGAGCTTTCTTTCACCAGCTGTCATCAGTCAAACAATATGTGGAATGAAATTTCCCGGAACATCGCCCCTGGTCCCGGGTCTGCCTCTAACTGGCCTAGCTCTGCGTGTGTCTTCTCTGCGGGCAGACTGGGGATCGCTATGTAGTCTACATGGATCTCCCTTGGTGGGCCTGCACCCCTCCCCAGAAAAAACACCCCCTTCCACCCTAAGGGATAAACACTGGGCTTTCCAAGTCCCCCCGGGAACGTGGGGCCAGCCTGGGAGTTCCACAAACTGCGTTGCTCTGAGCTCAGTAAGGCACCAGAGCCGAGGGGCGCCGAGCTCCGGCTGAGGTCATCGCTGTTCCAACCCCATTTAGCCTTCCCCAAACACCGCAAGAAACCTGCCCACCAGGCGAGTCGATATTAAATGTCAGCCCGAACGGGTTCTAAATCAAGGCAGGGTAGGTGTCTAAGCTTCTTAAATCTTGGCTGCCACTTTGAATGCTGGCAATGGGCTCCCCTTTCCTTCTGATTGTCTTGGCAACGTCTTTCACTGTGGCTCCAACGTCAACTCTTCTTGAACCCCCCAAAAGGAAAGAAATGCGCACAAAGCAGGTATTTGTTTTTGTTCAACAATCTGGTCACTCAGAAATGAAAACTTGGGTCTGTATGCCCAGATGGTCCCCTGGAGGAGGGCCTGACTCCATCCACAACCCAGCACCAGTGGCCGCCACGGGGGTCCTGAGGCAAAAGGTCCGTGCAATGTTCTGGCAGAAGGGAGGCTTAGCCCAGCCTGACACGGGCATACCGAGTCCCAACCCTGAGCAGGCCAGCGCGGGGCAGAGCGGATGGAGGAAGATACGTCATGGCGGAACTCATTATGTTGGCCAAACCCAAGGACCACCCTCCCTATAGGCTAAAAAAAAAAATTGCTGAAATCTACAGTCTTGGGCAAGAATATGAACACCTGGAGCTTTCATTCTCTGGCTTCATGGTGTTTTCTCATCTGTCAGTTGGGTGTTTGGACCAGGAAATCTTGAAAGCCCCCATCGAACCCAATGTTTTTCAGAGTCAAGTGGGTTACTTGGTGGGGAATGGGCACCAGTCCAGGTCTGCTGCCTTCACTCTCCCGGTGCAAGGAGCCACACTGTGCAGGCGGGGGGGCCCCTCGGTCGTCCCCGTCACCATCATCAGCCATCATCATCCTCACCTGGGTGTGCGGCCGTTTAGATGTAGCTAACACTCAGGGTGGCTAGTAGTCCTTTTAGAGGCGACACACTCACTCCATGAACACGAGGATCATGTTCGATATTGACTATTTTGGTTTTCACCTTGACGACGCCCCCTTGCCTCCAATTCCCGTCCTTTTCCGTGAGCACACGGGGGCTCACGCTGTATGAGCCGCGTGGAAAGTGGTGCTAGAGCGAGCTGTCCCTTCCGTCGTTGCGCGGGGTGATTCTGTAAGCACGACACAACACATACGTCCTGAAACACAGCCTGGGAAGGGACCAGTAGACCCCGTTTCGACCACGTCCTGTCGTCTGTCTGGGGTGTGTTCCCATTTGCTGAGTCTCCAGTGAATTTCCGGCGCACCAGCCGGCAAAGGGGAGAGTTTGAGTTTCCCTCTTTTCTAAGCCAGATGACAAACTGGGACAGAAGTATATGTATAATGTTTTCTTCATCTCTCTTCCAGCGCTTGCTCATGTATACAAAGACCTTTCAGACCGTCACGCAGAATAAGAAAAGGAAGAAGGAAGAAATTTCACAACATACATATATATCAAAACATCAAGTTATACACCTTAAATGTATATACTTTCTTTTTTTTGGAAGATTTTATTTATTTATTTATTTATTTATTTATTTATTTATTTATTTTAGACAGAGTGCGCGCGCGTGCGTGAGCCAGGAGAGGGGCTGACGGGAGGGAGAGGGAGACAGAATTAGAAGCAGACTCTGTGCTGAGAACAGAGCGCGACATGGGGCTGGATCTCACGACCCTGAGATCAAGACCTGGGTCGAAACCAAGAGTCTGACGCTCAACCGACTGAGCCGCGCGGTCACCCCAAATATATACACTTTCTATATGTTAGTGATACCTCAACAAAGCTGTTGAGGCGGGAGTGGCGAAGAGAAAACAAATCTCAGCGTACCAGGTTCCCCCTTCCTTCAATGAAATACAGAATGAAAGTATTTCGAAAGAGCATTAAGAACATGTCCCCAGGGTCGTAGAGTAAAATCAAACTCTTGATCACTGTCTGCACTAGAGGTCCCCAAATTCTCAGGGTGATCATACAATCGGTTGCCCAAACTGCAGCCCATTTAAGAACGAAAGGAGACACTCAAACAAGTTAGTAGACCTTAAGTAGTTAGCAATTGCCCCAACCTAACTGTCCCAGCCCAAAGGGACTTAGTCACCCTTCACACATCAGGCCGTGGGCTCAGTGGATTATAATGAATTTTCACCAAAGGATAAATGAGAGAAATGAGGGCCATGTAAGTATGTATGAATTTGTTCACAATCGTCTACTCTCCTGTCCTGAGAAGGTCTATCTTTCATCTGTGATGATGTTCTTCCACTTTTCTGTGTGTGTGTGTGTGTGTGTGTGTGTGTGTGTTAAAATGTTCTTTTCAAAATAAATTGGTTATACAGGGAGATGGTAGGGATTTGTCGTCTCTTTTCATCTGTTTCCTTGCTGTTTTTCAAGTATGTAATAGATACAATGAAAGTTGGTAAGCCCAGGTCAATCCACCTGATTAAAAAATTTTTCCTGGTCTCCGAAATCACCAAATCTGGAGCCACTTATCTGGACCTCTGTAGCTGAGCAGGGAGAGGATATCCCGGGGTACGGCCCGCTGGCTCCCCCGCACCCACACCCTTCTCAGGACCACTCATTCTTCCGACCACACTGCATCAGTTCCTAGTGTTTAACTTGGATCCCCTCCCCACAGACCATTAGAGAGGGTCATTCTCTGAGTCCCACCAGGCAGCGCGCCCCACCCCCCATCAGCCCAACCCCACCCGCCCCCACCCCAAGCGGTGGCAGCTCCTCCATCATCACAGAACCATCTGGCATGCATCGCTATGCAAACGATGTCCCCCGCTGAGGGAGCCCATGGCCAGATCGCTATCTCAAGACCCCATGTTGGGCTGCTGTTATTTTTAAAGACAGCTCATTCAGCCACTGCAGGGAACTAATTTCTTTTCAACAAGGCCCAAAGCCCTGCCTCCAGAGCACCCCTCCAGAAGTGAGGGAAGCCGGACAGAGATGGAGGGGTGGGGGTGGGGAACTACGATTAGCACGATTTCTAGGATCAAAGTCCTTTATGACCTGAAAGAGCTCAGGCTGCTGGATTATAAATTGGGGCTTAATTAGAGCCTTGTCAATCAACTTTTATCCCTGCCTTGGTTTGGGGCAAATGGTTCTTACTTTGTCAACTCATTAATTAAGTCTTTTGGAGAACACAGCTCAGGTTTTTATGTCAAGCAGAGAAGCAGACATGGGTGGTTGTCCACTCTTAGACACGTTTTTTCCTCCTTTTGGAGAGTGGAGATGCCTTTCCTTGCTTTAGAAAAATAACCAGATATATAGAGGTTTAAAAGTTTGGAAGTATCTATGTCTTGTTAATTCTCAGGCAAAGATGAAGGCACAACTTCTGCTAGAGGTTCAAGAACCTGAGGTTTGTATTAATGACCTGACTCTGAGTTCTAGTCTATACTGATACATTTGGGCGAGCTACTCGGCTTCAGTGAGTTTCATTCCCCTCATCTCTACGATGACAGGGTGATGGCATCAACGCACAGAATTGTCCTTGTTATTCCTTCTTTCAACTACCATTTCATTCAACCAGTCACCTGTCATGTCACAGGCTCTGGGCTAGGTTCTGGGAGTCCCATTGCCAATAAAAGAAAAGCTTTTGAGGAGTTTACATTCTAGGCAGGAAAGGGCAGAGGAGACACACACCAACAAACAAATCTATGATGTAATGCCCAGGAGAGGTAAGTGCCATGAAGAAAAACTGAATAGAGTGTACGGAAAAAAATTAGACAGAGGTGCTAATGACTTTGAAGGGTTAGCATGATGCCTGGCACATATTAACGGTCAAATAGTGATGATGATGGTGATGATGATGGTGGTGATGGTGATGATGGTGGTGATGATGGTGATGGTGGTGATGATGGTGGTGATGATGGTGGTGATGATGGTGATGGTGATGATGGTGGTGATGGTGGTGGTGATGGTGGTGGTGGTGGTGGTGATGGTGGTGGTGATGGTGGTGGTGTGGATGATGGTGATGATGGTGGTGATGGTGGTGGTGATGGTGGTGATGGTGGTGATGGTGGTGATGATGGTGATGATGGTGATGGTGATGATGGTGATGGTGGTGATGATGGTGATGGTGATGATGGTGGTGATGGTGATGGTGGTGATGGTGATGATGGTGATGGTGATGGTGATGGTGGTGATGGTGATGATGGTGGTGATGGTTGTGGTGATGGTGGTGATGGTGGTGATGGTGGTGATGATGGTGGTGGTGTGGATGATGGTGATGGTGATGATGGTGATGGTGGTGGTGATGGTGGTGGTGTGGATGATGGTGATGGTGATGGTGGTGATGGTGGTGATGATGGTGGTGATGGTGGTGATGATGATGGTGATGATGGTGGTGATGGCCATGGTGGTGATGGTGATGGTGGTGATGGTGATGATGGTGGTGATGGTGGTGGTGATGATGGTGATGGTGATGATGGTGGTGATGGCTGTGATGATGGTGGTGATGGTGATGGTGGTGATGGTGATGATGGCGGTGATGATGATGGTGATGATGGTGGTGTGGATGATGGTAATGATGGTGATCATTATGGTGGTGGTGATGATGGTGGTGGTGACGTCAGTGTTGATGATGGTGACGCTGGTGATTCCTGAAACTCTCTGTCACACCAGATCCCTTCCTTCATTTATTTCCATCCTTGGAAACAACCTTTCAGTGATCTTCATTGGGGTGTATGGATGCCATAACTGTGCCCACTTTTTCTTTTCTCACATTCAACTCTTTCCCTTAGTTTCGGCTAAATGTTTTGGAATAGGCATTCAACTAGAGCTTTATTACAAAGCAACACACATGCACAGCCCAAGAAAGCATCCAAAATGCAAAAGAAAGGGGTTCCTTGTGTTTTGCTACTTGGCAACGAGCTCGTCTTAAATCAGAACAAGACTGATTCTGCGTAGATAGGAACTCTTGGAACCACCTCTCCTTGCTGCCCCGAGCTGCACATGGCTGTGTGCCCCTCAGCCACACCTGTGCCTTTTATTAAATTCTGGGAAGAAAACCCTACCCTTGGACCACGCTGTTCCATTACTAATTTAGCACTGCAAAGCAAAACAGCAACGAGGAATGAACTTCCCTTGGCCCTCTAGCCCTTATGATAAGTGACGAGCCCTTGGCAAAATAAAAACAATGGTCATTTCCCCACGACCCAGGGACAGTGGCAGAACAGCCCCAATCCAACCATGTTTCTGGCTGCCTGCCAAGTGGGAGGCCCTCATGTTCATCTAGCTTTGGATAAAATCCATGCATCTGCCATTGAGGCTGGAACCAGGCTAAGCTGGAGGATGAATCGTTTTTGGATTTCTCTTCCCATCTCCATGAGCAAAGGGGGACAGGGAGATAAAAGGAGATGAAAAGTCACACTTGGGGAACCCATGCATTGCTGTTTCTGCTCTTCCAGACACATTAAGAGTGAAAGCATTTTGCTCTCTTAAGGACCATTCAAACTAATATTCTACTACCAGGGGGATAAAAATAAAATTTCAATACTTGAGGATTTCTCACTGCAGTAAAAACATTTCTAACTTCAGAAAAGAAGGAATTCATGCATTGTTCTGGGATAGCCCATGGGCTTGAAAGGAGTTTCAGAACGAGGTCCCAGAGCGTGGGGAACTCGGAGAGGCCGAGGGCCCAGCCTGACACCGCTGTCGGAACCAGTCAACGCCAACCTTTTCCAGCCTGTGCATCAATCACCACTGATTTGAAATCCGGGGAGGGCAGAGCTCTCCGGATGGCCCCACTTGAGTGAGTGACGTGCTCCCTTGCAGGCCGCGGGGGATGTATGAGTCCGCTCGGGCTGCCCTAATGAAATGCCATAGAATATCACAGACATTTATTTTCTCACAGTTCTGAAAGCCTCCAATCCAAGATCTAGGTGTTGGCACGGTACTTCCTGGCGAGGCCTCTCTCTTCACCGTGTAGGTGGGCTGCCTTCTCGCTGGGTCTTCGCATGGCTTTTCCTCTGAGCACGCACTCAGAGACAGAGAGAACCTCAGGCGTCTCTTCCTCTGGTACCATCCTCTAGGACTCGCTCTGGGGACAGAATGTCCTGTACATGACTGCCCTCAAACAAACGGGAGCTACGGAGCTGAGGGGTGGACCTGGAGAGAGGCAGGCTCGCTGTGCTGGCAGGAGGGCATGAGGAGGGCTCGGAGTGGGGGCATCAAGGTCACTGACAGTGCGTGTGGTCAGCCCCTGGATCTTCGGGGCACAGGACCCAAGTGGGTGCAACCAGGACACAGCACCCCCATCGTGGGCAGTCTCACAACCTTGCTCTTGCAAATGCCAGCTTTCCCGGTACCAGGCACCCCATCCCCCTGCTGCCTGCTGCCCGACAAGCTGGAAACGCCCCTCTCTCCCGTTGATACGTATGGGTCCCATGTCCCATTCTGGAGTGTGACGCCACCGAAAGGCACGGATTCGGGGCCTGGGGAGACACCACTTACAAGCTGGGAGACTCTGGGTGAGTGGCCTCACCTCTCAGAGGACCCCTTTTATGATTTCCACAGCGAGGACAGCGGGGTGCTTCGTTCCCAGCCCACGGGCCCAGAGCGGGATCACAGCCGATCATGGAGGAGAGCCTCTGTCCCCAGGAGCTCTCGGCTCTAGCTCGCTCATTTACTCATGTATTTATTACTACTTTCCTCTCGGGACCACAGACACCAGTCATTTGCTAAAGTACTGTCATTCAACATCTTGTCCATCCATGGGACTATTTTAAAAGGTGACATAATCATATTGTCCAAGGCTCTTTGGAGATGTGAGATGAGAGGACTGGTTTAACTGGCAGCGTTTTAACCAGGATGACCCATGTTTTGGTAAAGTGGTAAGTTCCTAACGTTTATTCTCTT
Source organism: Potos flavus (assembly GCA_028534135.1). Classification (NCBI taxonomy): domain Eukaryota; kingdom Metazoa; phylum Chordata; class Mammalia; order Carnivora; family Procyonidae; genus Potos; species Potos flavus. The sequence continues at coordinate 1,904,167 of CM052888.1, read as the reverse complement.
ACATCAATTACAAAAGTAATGCACTTTTTATGTTAGAAAATTTGGAAAATGCAGAACAAATACGGAGAAGGTAAGAATCAGCAGTACTGTGTGATCGGTAAGGCGTGATCCCTATTTTGATACATGCGTTAATTCCACGGGAGCCTCGTCCTCGGCACACACACACGAGCCCACGTTCACAGCACAGCACGCGCTGCTCAGGGCTGCTGAGAGTGAGGCTGTGCCTTCAGGTTCTGCGTGAGGACAGCGAAATTCAGGTCAACGGCTGCACAGCTTCCCCTCGCTGGGCTCATTATTCATAACTTATGATCAAACCCCCTCATTTTAGACACTGACATTACTCCTAAATTTACCCTCTTGTAACTGCAGTGATAAACTGCCCACATTCTTGCACAAACTTGTGTGTGTGTCTCAGATGGTTTCCAGGCTCAGCCCCTAGAAGCAGAATTCCTGGATTCAGGAGGGAGGGACTGAAGTCTCTGGGAGTCCGTGCTCGGGGCCGGACGGCCCCATGGCCCCGAGTCCTGCCATCTCCCTGTGTGGCTGCTGCGGATCGCCTGGGGTCGCGGGCTCCGGGGTCCCTGCCCGTCCTTTCTGCCCACACCCCCTCGGCCAGGACCCACCTCCCGCAGTGCCTTCAAAGCTACAGGGCTCGTGCTGGGGTGCGCTAGGACAAGAGGGGTCACGGGTATTGGATACGGGAGAAGCAGCCCACCTTCCATATAAGATACCACGAAGTTTTCAGTGAGGACAGCAGGAAGTGGCAGAGCTGGAATCCAAGCCTGGGTAGCTTGGCCCAGAGCCGCCATCCATCTCTCCCGGAGCCGCCATTTCAGATCACAGCCCAGGGCCTGGCACTGGGGCTCAGCAAAGAGCGACCCAGGAGAAATACAGGAGCCAGGGAGGAAAACAGATACTAAGCTGCAGACGAAATAACCTAACAGTGTGACCGTGGAGAAACATCTAGAAGGAAAGGGGGCGGGGTTGAAGGAGAGGCGGGGCCGCAGACCGCCGTGAGACCGTGCCCTTGCGGTGGGCAGCTTCCCGGGCTGCAGGGGTGGAGGAGGACTGCGGGCGAGGGGGGGAGTCAGGAAGCCCACCACGGGGCCACGGATTTGCTCACCCACCGGCTGGGGGCTGGGAGGGCCACCGCGGCACGGGCAGGAATGCAGGGAGAGCAGACACTGCGGCGGGGGATCAAGAGTTCAGGCTTCAACATGAGGGATCTCTGAATCCAGGAATCCGAAGGAGTAAATCCGACGATGCAGATGGAGCGCGGCGCGTGGTGCCTGGCACCCAGAAAACACGCAGAACGATGAACTATCTGAGCGGTTCCGGAATACCTTGCGGGGGGCAGGGCTCGGCACCACGCGGCCTGCTCACCGCTATCTTCTCATCATTGCCGGCCTCCTTGCATTTATCTCCCAGTGAAAGGTCCAGGAAATATGAGCTGTGGCCCAACGCGGGCCATCCCAGGCAGTCAGGGAAGATCAACGCCCTGTGTGCAGTGCGAGCTCCCGGGATTCACGCCGCCCGCGCACTCTGAAACCCGATCACTGCCGTGTCTTTATGAAGATAGAGTCCTTGACAGGTGATTATTTTTGCTGTCCCACTTCATATCAAACATGTTAAAGATTAGTCGCTTGTTAAGGGCCGGCTGCTGACAGGGAAGAGTGGAAGGGCAGGCGGGGATTCCCGCTGCTCTCTCTGGGAGCTGGTGATGCTGACAGCGAGTTCCCTCCCACCCCCGGAGCCCGGGCCACAGGGAAGCCCGTCGGCAGGGAGCTGGGGGCCCGGGGCTCTCTGGACTGCCTGAAAAGACTCCGCAGTGGTCTCTGGGCCTGACCGCCTCCCACCGACCACTCAGGTCTCAGCTGAAATGTCACTTCCTCCAGGAAGCCTCCCTGCCTGCAGCCAGATGATGCTCCCCTATCATACCTGCTCTTTTTCTTCCAACACGCTATCGTTACACCGATTTTATTAGCCATCTGTTTGACTCATTCGGCACCCATCTCCCACGCGCCCTGAGTTTCCCGGAGGAAGTCCGTCTCCTGATTTCACTAGCCCCTCACCCACAAGAGGCTATTATGTGGTAGGGATCAATCAGGAATCACAGATCGGCTGTTGACATACTCTGCGCAGAACTGAACGGGAAACACAAAACACAAGTACCGCCTTCGCGCTGGGTCTTTGCAACGTAAGAGATGAAGGACCAAACCAGACCAAACCCTAGATGACAGGCACTCCCTAATAACCTAAAACTGAGGCTCCAGTCTGCGGCTACAGATGTTAGGATAACGAGGAGACAAGATTATTTTAAGGGGTCTGTGCATTCTTGTTGGGTCAGCTATTTGCTTTATTTAAATTTATGTTTTTTTTATTATGAGAATTTCCAGAGTAAGTAGGCGAATAGTGTGAGGAGGCCCCGCACACCTGCCAGCACCATCCCACGGCACGCGACGTTTCCTACATACTTACACAGGCACCTCTGAAAAATACGGATGTCTTCTTACAGTAATAGCCAAAGCATCTTTACAGAAAATACTCCGTCCCGTCCAGGTGAATTGGACTTTATTGTTTGAAGGGCGTGTTATTGCAATGATGGCTTTTCTAACTTAAAAGTGCTCCGGATTCACAAAGAGCTTTCTTGTCAGGGGTGTACTTCCTTCAGTGACTGATGTTAAAAGTACAACGGCCATCCCGAGAGGTCTGCGACGTTTTTGGCGTCATTTGTGCAAAGGACAGGAAACTGATCTAAAAACCTCCTCTCGCCGTGGGTGGAAATGGCCAAGAGAAGCCATCAGAGGGGCTTGATTACCTCCCTTCCCGCCCCCACCACAGAGCCATCCCTGGAGAAAACGGGAGCCAGACGAGAGGAGACAGGAAGGTGGCTGTTCAGGGTGAGAGCGGTCCAGCGTTGACTCCGGTTTTCAGACTGTGTGGCAAGTTGGGTCTGGATGTCCAGGACGTGGGATCTTTCACAAATAATGGAGTTCTCCTCCGTTTGCCGCGTGCTAACTGTGCCACATCGCGGGACTCCCTTCACCCAGGCTCCCGTTCAGTCATCAGCAAAGTGAGTATAGGAATTCCAGCCTCCCACCCCCTCTCCTCGGGGTTAAAGACCCAAATGAGATTGCTGTGCACGTTTTAAAGGGCGCGCCGATGCTCTACCCTGATCGGGCCTTTGTGACAAGTCCCTTGGTCGTGGGGCGTCCTGGGGCTTCGGTGAGCATCCTCCCCCATCTCACTCCACCAATGTGTTGGGGGCAATTGCCCTCCCCCCAACTGGCCAGAGCATCTGACCCACTGCAAAAGGCTCAATCCATCAGCAGCTTTGTCCACACCACACCGACCCTTCTCACTAAGACCAAATGGCCTTGGGACGGTTGGCGCTGAGCCCCGCCCCCAGCACGCAGCCCAGAGCCCAGCGAGTGCTAACCTCCCTGGGAGGTGCCTGGTCCCCGTGCAGCCGGCTCCCACCCCGGCTTCTCTCACATTCAAGAGCCACCTGGGGAGGCTTTAGAAAGGACCCACACCCAAGCCATGTCCTGGGGACCCTGGGATGGGATCTCTGGCACTGGGGCCGGGCAGCGGGACTTGCCGGCAGCTCCCCAGGTCATTCTAATGCACAGCCGAGGTGGAGAACTAGCCAGCTAATCAATCACTCAGGGCAACCAACGTGCCTGTTTGAATCAGGGAGAAATGAGTCAACCAAATCCGTCGTTTGATAAAATCATGCTCTCACCAAAAGAAATAATAAAAAGTTTATCCAGAGGGAGCCTGACCCACCAAGGTCAAACAAACCACCACTGGCCTCCAACTGTCAATGGAAGAGACCCCAGGGGATGAGTCACCGTGAGAACCTAGCGACAGAGCTCCGCGGTAGCCCCAGATGGGTCTCGAAGCGTCGCGAGACGCCAGCAAAGCAATGTGCCGAATGAAAGTACCATAAGAAACCATTTACATGCAGCATGAGAACCTGCAGAACAGCCTTTGTAGCATGTTCCGGAAGAATCCACGTGTGGCCACATATAAAAACATGCACGGGAATGACAGCCGTCAACATCAAGGCGGTAGTCAAGCCTAGACAAGGAGGCCGGGGTGATGGGACCAGGAGAGGCACAGGGAAGATTGCCAATGCGTCCCAAACGTTTTCGTTCATGAAGACAGTATCCGGACACACAGGGGAAATGTCAGCGTTGGCTCAGTGTGGGCGGCTCGTATGTGCTGACTGGTTACTGGCTGTTCTCACCTGCATGTGCAAGTATTTCAGATGTTTAGAAGACCAGACAACGTTTCTTACTTCCCGAGCTGGACTTTAGAGTCTAGACCTTTCTGGTTTTCGATCTAAATGAGGATCTTACACGTCTCTGCTGAATGTCAACCCTTTGGGTCCTTCATTCCAACTTAGTATAGTTAATTTAGTTCATAAACATTTATAACAGGCACCTGCTAAATGCCAGGTCCGAAGTTGCGGGTTTTTAGAGATGCTTTGGACGTAATTGTCTACTATCTTTTGAATTATTACTTCCTCACGCATCTCATGAGAAGTGTTTCTGAGCTTGGTGAATTCTACAGCTTGCTGAAATGGTTTGTCTTCAGCCGAGGAGATATATACAAGTCGGGAGTAGGTTTGCTACACCACAGTGTGCTTTCGCTTAACACCACTGCACCGTGCAGTTAAAAATGGATAAAACAGCACATTTTATGGTATTTTTATGAGACGTATATTTATATATTTATATATATACATATATACATATATATTTTTTTTTTGCCACAGTAAGAAAGAATAGTGAGTAGGACAGGGCTCAGTGCAAAGCAAGCTACTAGAGACTTCTCTCCACAGGAACTTTGCCACCCTATTTGAGTGTGCGCACGCACGTGCACTTACGTATGTCCGTACATATGACATTTCACATACAGAAATGTAGCCCGAATTATAGATGCTCAGTCCATGAATAAAAATATCTCAAAGCATCTTGAAACGTTTTCCAAGTGTTTGCTGCATTTGTAGGAAGAAAAAAAACCATAAACTTGGTTGAGCAGAGATTTTCCCCCGTCTGCTGTGATGTGTCCTATGTGACAGTGTCGCTGAAGAGTGGGAAGCCTGGGCCAGTCTTCCTCTGGGGGAAGGTTTCCCTTGTTGCTTTTCATCTGGTCACCAGGTCACGGGTCTGCACCCGGGCTCTGAGACCCCACGCCGGGCGCTCACGTCCCCCGCTGATGCCGCGATCGCCCAAAGCAACAGGTGCCTCCTTGGTTCGCTCCCCTCCCCTCCTTCTTCCGCGATTTTATCCCTTTTACACTCATCTCTTCCCATGTGTTTTTCTTTGCTGTGCTGTTCTCTCAGTATTTAGTCCCTAAATTGCTGTTCTTGTCCTAGTTAAGCCAGAAAACTTCATCCCAACGAATCGTTGTAAGTTCATTCATTCACCACAGAGGTTCTCGGCCCCGCTGCGGAGAGAATCACCCAGGAAGCCTCTAAAAGATACCCCGGCCCCAGGGCCGACCACTCAAATCCGAATCTCCGGGGCAGGGTCCGGGACTGGGTATTTGTCTCAAGCTTCTCACACGAGATTACTGTGCAGCCAGGACTGAGGAATGTGGATTTCATAGATATTAACTAAATCCCTCTGTGCACCAAGACGGGACTGTTGAGGGGGGATAACAAGGAGGCCTTCCTGGAACAGGAGGCAGGCTGCGTTTCCCAGAGCACGATAGCAGCACACACCCACAAGCTCCTCTGGGAAGGGACATCTGTGGCTCCTGGTGCGCTCATGCTCGCGTCTACCTCTCCCCACCTGGAATGTGGGCAGACGGCTTTGGCCGACAGAGTGATGGTCCCCGCCCCCGCCCGGCTAGGCCCGCTCGGCTATGCCCGCCCTCACCTGGACTCCGCTTCCTCGAAGCGGCTTCTGTCTACACATTTCCTGCAGGCACCCGTCTTACCGCATCCCACCATTTTTGACAAGCAGTATTTTTTCATTTTCACTTAGGTCACTATATTTTTCAAAAATGTCTCTTGGGACTTCTTGGATCCATAAGCGATTTATAAAAGGCATGTCTAGGAGGACCCGCTAGGAGAGCTCCTGCTCAGAACCCAGCTGCCATGCGGCGGGGAACCATGGACCACTTGGGAACCAAGCTGAGCCCCCCGATGGCCCCCACTCCCCGACTCGGCCCTGTGACTGAGCCCCCGACGGCCCCCACTCCCCCACTCGGCCCTGTGACTGAGCCCCCGACGGCCCCCAATCCCCCACTCGGCCCTGTGACTGAGCCCCCGACGGCCCCCACTCCCCCACTCGGCCCTGTGACTGAGTCCTCGATGGTCCCCACTCCCCCACTCGACCCTGTGACTGAGCCCCCAACGGCCCCCACTCAGTCGTGTGTCCCCACCCCGCATCCCAGGAGAGCTTCAGGCTCGCCACGCGTGTCTGCAGGGGCTGAGAACCCAGCCGTTTCCTTTGCGGGCTTGGGCTCAGGGCGAGGCTGGGGTCAGCTCTGCTCTAGAAGGTGTCGGGACATGGCTTTTGAAGGTCGTTTCTCCCACTGATCCTTGAGGGTTTCTTGTATGATTTGGTGACAGTCCGGTGATGACAATCTCCCTTCTAAGCAGCCGCACTGTGAGCTGCCTCCCAGCCAGGCCCCTGCGATGCACGTCAGACCTTCACCAGCACCAGCTGTGGGTCTCTGGCCACATCCACAGTGGCTGCCAGCTGTTCTCGGAGAAGCTTTCCGGTGACAGTCTCCCCGGTGAAGACCGCCTGACTCGGGACATGAGGGCCACATGTGCTGCAAAGCTGCTCTCGGTGCCCATACTCCCTCTATTCCTGTGCCCCAGAGGAGACCAGGTTTCCCAGGGTGACCCCCTCTCTGCGCTTAACGGACGGGTGGGCTCGACCCCGCCGTGGATCTGAGGTGCCCTCGCAACTCAGGTCTGGCCTGTCTGGGTATCACCATCCCTGCCAGAGTGATTAGCTCACGACGCGTGGCCCACCGTGGCCGGTCAGTGCCACGGACTCCGATCTGGCCCCTGTGCAGAGCTTGCGTTGTGAGGGGATTGCCTCGCTGCTCCTGGGGAGAGCTGGAAAAAGAATGAAACCAAAAAGAGCGCAGCGGAGGGGAAGAGAGCCCGAGCCCCGAAGACGCAGCATGAGGCCACGGGACGGCCACGGGACGTGAGGCCACGGGACGGGAGCACGTCTGCGGCGGGACCGCCCAGAGCTTTCGGAGACCACACACGGTCGTCTGGCCTTGAACCAGGCACGAGTTTGGTTTCTTCCACTTGCCGCTGCAGGCATCTGGAGGAGACCCCCCATGTGGGCGGCGCTCCCTGCCTGCTCCCAGGGCCGCCGCGCATCGTTTCCGGGGGCGGTCCCGGTGCCGCTGTGGCTCTGCTCTCATTGCTAGCAGCACCCCTTTACCTCCCGGGGAATGAAAACCAGACGGTCGCTCTTCCGGGGACCTGGCACCGGGTAACAAACGCCTCAGAACTTGGTGGCTGAGCCCAGCCACCTGGGTCTCTTTTGCACAGCCCTGCAAGCTGGGCGGGGGGCTCGGCTGGGAGCTCCCTGCTCTCTCGAGGGTGGTCATTTGTTGTGGCGACATGTGGCAGGTAGCCGGTGGGCTGAGCTCGACTGGGACGCTGGCACGGCTGCACCTCCTTCTCTCTGGGCGGCCCCACACATCTGTGTGCCCGCTCCGGCTCCTGGCCGCGTGAAGGACAGGCTGCCGGGGCCTCATACGGCGCAGGCTTGCGAAGGCCACGGCCTCCCTTCCACCTTCTCTTAGTGGAAGTGGCCACAATCTCAGCCCAGGTCGGAGGAGAGGGGACTGACAGGGCTGTGAGTCTCTGCAGGTGGGGCTCAGTCCCCCAGGTAGAGCACCGTCAAGGTGACCCGACCACCTGCCGTCTGGAGCCCGAACAAGAGCCTGGGTCACTCATGCCAGCGCCGTGAGCTCAGTGGGGGGAGAGGACACGCGGCTGCCCATCTTTCACTGCTCGGGCCTCAACACCATGAATTCGGGGACGCCTACTCAAAGCGCTAGCCCTAGGAACATCTTCGACTGCAGACTGGTTAGAAATGAGACTCCCAGACCCGGTGAACCAGAATCGGCCTTGTAACAAGACGCTCGGGGGACACGGATGCATCGTAAGGCCTGAGAACCACGGCGCCAGATTCCACGCTGTGCCGGAGAACTCACAGCCGGGTCTGCACAGAAACCACAGAGTCGAGGCAAGAGCCACACCGCTGGACAAGCCACGCAAGGTACTCCCTGACATCAGGTGCAACGTATCTGCCCCCGGGCCCGACCCGAGATGCGAGGCTCTCGCTCCCACCCGGCAGGGCAGAGGGGCACCTGGCACGCCCGGGCCTGCTCTTGCGCCCTCCCTTCTGCAGAGAGACAGACAGGGGGTGACTCTGTGGCTCTCCAGGCCCTGCTAACCCGAAGACTCTGGGAATCCAGGAAATCCCAGTTTAGCTCCGCGGCCTCGGAAGCTGGCAGCAGCCGGAGAGCGGGATCCGGAAGGCCCTGCCCTCGTGAGCGCGGAGTCTAGACACTGACAGGGAGCCCCCGCGCCAGGAAGAGGTGAAAGTCCCCTCTCTCGGCGGCGGCCTTCCAGGAAGCAATAACCAAGCAGGCTCAGCAGAGCCCGCCCGGCCACAGCCTGGTTTCCCCGGGGCCTGTCCAGCGCACGGTTATTGTCCCGCGGGGGCGGTGTGTGTCCAAATACGCACACGCCCAGCCTAGTGCTTCCTCCCCGATAACGGCGGCCGCGGGAGCCGCCCCCGTGTCATCCCGCACAAACAGGCAATGTTTACTTACCGCGTGTAAGAGACAGCCGTCTGAGCAGCCCGTGCCCGCGGGGAGCAACGGGGCCTGATAAAGGCGGCTTATCACAACAGATTCGCCAATGTTATTTTCTCTTTGTTTGTTTGAAGTTCGGTGTTTGGACAATCGCCGTGAGCCCCAGCGTGGTCGGGGCCAAGTTGAAGAACGGCCCCGGAGACCGTGGGGCTCGCTCGGTGTCATGAAGCAGAGTGGGGCGGGTGGGAGAGGGTCAGCAGGCTGGACTCCGGCAGCTGGTGACGCACAGCAGTGTGTAGCCAGCCTCGGCCGCGCCGCAATCACCGGGCACCGCGTCGCTCCGGGCTGCAGCCCAGGGCAGTGCAATCCCAGGCTCCGACCACTTGGGGATCCGGTTAAAATGCAGATTCCGGGTCAGTCCGTCCCGGGTGGGGCCCGAGGTTCTGCACTCCTGACCCCCTTCAGGGATGCTGAAGTGGCCAGTCCGGGCACCACACTTTGAGTGGCAAGGCTGAAGCGAACACATGTGGGGCGGGGAGCGGGCTTCTCCCCGGTGCAGACGTGACGGCCGAGCCGCTACCGATGCAGGAGACGAGCTGCGCTCAGAGCCGGGGGTGTGCCTGGGCCGCCGTGCGGGACAGACCGGGAGGACCAGCCTGGGCTTTGCGGGCGATCACCAAATCTGGGCCAGAGGATCAGGTCTCAGGGAAGATTCCTTTAGAAGCATCTCCGTTGAGATAGAGTTCACAACTATCCAACAGTTTCGAGCACACAGTCAGTGCCCAATTTCCACGAGGAGCTAGAATGGCTCAGTCTGGAGGGCGCTACCGCACACCGCCTGCCTCACGAGGGCACAGCCGCCGGCGGCAGAGCACAGACTCGCAGACTCTGGAAGAGATCAAGAAGCCGAGCCCTTGGCTGGGAGCCGGGGCAGCAGCCCATCCGAGGAAGAGGAGGAGGAGGACGAGGCCGAGGGTCTCGGATTTAGAAGCCCTGTAGGATGCCCACGGGCCAGAAGATACTCCCCTCCTCCTTGTTCTCTCACCTACCACACCCAGGAGCCTCTGGACCGGCTTAGGGCCCTGTGGGGCAGGGCCTGGTCTCCCCCCCGTAGCCCACACCGGGCCTGCGCAGAGCACGGGGGGTGCCGTGAGGACCCGCTTGCCGTGGGGTAGGGTCTGGAGATGGGCAGGGTCGGGAAAGAACGGAGTCACCACCCGGACGGCTTCGCGTCAAGCTCCCAGCTGGCACCTTGGCGTCCTCTTCTGTCGAGTGGAGAGGAAACCCCTCCCGGGCCCATGGCCATGCCAGGGGTCCTCGGAGCGGCAGTGCTGAGCGCCGGGCCTGTTTCCGGGGTACAGTCGGAGCAGTGAGCACAGTCAAAGGCTGGAACACACCGTGGAATGTAAAGAAACGGGATTTCCTTGAAGTTGGAGATGTCTTCAGGGACGAGCCCCCATTGCTGCTGATCATTTAGGCAAACACGCTCCAGAGACGCTATGCTGGGGGCGTGGGTGAACTTGACCATCATCCTAACCTTGAGCTTCTGGGACAGACCTTTCCTTGGGCAAATCACAAATTCTCACCAAGCACCGACCGCACGCTCCTGTGTGAAGCTCATTTTGGCAGCGAGCTGACCGGGAGAATGACGGTGCCACGGAGGGAGTCAGGGGACCCCAAGAACAAACTCGTCCGGGACAGCCAAGACCAGAGAGTACACGCCTCCCTCCATCCATACGCGGCCGGCACCACTGCTTCCCGCCCGCCATATTCACTGGGGATTTTGTTCAGGGTGGTCCTGTGCCCAACTAAAATGTCCACTTTCCAGAGTGTTCTGTGAGTGGACAAGGCTGGGGGGTGTTTAAGAGGGAGACTCGGTTGGTCTTTTGCTCCTCACCCTTTTCCCTCCTAAATGCCTGGAATTACAGAAGCCAGGCAGTGACAATGATGGGCACTCCCGGAGGGTGGCAGACAGGAGGACCCACGCACCGTCACGGCGTTTGGAGGCTAGCCAATGACCTTGATGTATCTACCTGCAGACATGCGTGTGGGAAGCAAGCCAAGAAACGAACACACGAGAACTCGGATTTGCACTCCCACCCGAAAGCTGTCACCTGCTCAGCAGCCCCCCGCCCTGCCCCCGTCACACAGTAACGATGGCAGAGAGAAAGCCAGGTAAATTCAGCCACTTTGAGCAAGATTACATGAACGTGCCCCGCCCCATTCGCTATTCTAGATGGACGGCAAGCGGTAGGGACATCCACGTCCCTGCACGGCAAGTTTTCTCAGCCCTGGCACTGCGACCTGGGGGCCGCTGGGGCCGTCCCGTGCACTGCAGGACCCTGAGTGGCATCCCTCACCTCCACCCTCGAGAGGAGATGCCGGCAGCAGCCCCCCCACTGTGACAACCAAACAGGTCCCTGGACAGGTGTCCCGGGGGAGACACGCTGTAGGAACCTGCAGTCGCCTCTGTGACACGGTGCCCGTATGGCATTTGAAACTGAGGAGGACCGGGACCTACCGAGTGCGTTCCCAGCACCCTCTGCTGCCAGGTGAGAGGCAGTGGGAGAGGAGGCTAAGAACGGGCCCGGAGAGTCAGGGAGAGGCGATTGCAACAGCCCAGGGGACACGGCAGGGCTCGGCACGGTGTGGCGTGCAGGCGGGGAGAAGCGCAGTGCTCCCGACGGAGTCCGAAGGCGGGGCTGACCGAGTTGCTGACACAGTGAGAAGAGCGGAGATGGTATTTTCGGAGCCAAGAAAGACAGGGGCGGGAGCCGGTGGACAGGAGAAACCGGGGTACCCCGATGACGGTGCTGATGGGCGCCGACAGACTCTCCCGCTGGCCAGCGTACGCTCTGTACCTTCTGGAGTGAGAGGTCTGCTTCTGACCCGTTCCTTGGCTTCGGAAGACCCACTCCCATGCACAGGGACATCGCCCAAGGAGGGCGACGGCATGCTGGCCATGGGGTGTGCCTGGAAAATCCCCAAACATTTTCCCAAAGAGGCTGAAATCCACTTTTTCAGAACCCTGTGGCCGTTCAACAAACGCCCACGGTCAGAGCACTCACCAGCACTCTCAGGGAGTCCGGCCATGGCGCCTCCAAGGCACGGAGGGAACAGACTGACCGATGCTCCCCGCGGGAACCTGGTCTGGGATGAGGGACACAGACAGACCTGCCTGCACGCACGTGACCTCGCGTGCAAGCTGTCCACCCAGCCACAGCTGCAGCGATGGCAAAAGCCGCCCCCCCACTGCCCACACAGTCCTCCGGGGCAGGACGGAGCCCCCGTGTGTTTGCACGTTGACATGTCGGAATGTGGCCGAAGCACCCAGCTGGGACAGCAGCTCCGTTATCTGCACCGCCTGTTTCTCAGGAGTAAAGACTTTCACACCAAAATGCCACAAATAAAAGGTCGAAAGGGACACAGGCTCCACACAAGGCATCACAGATGGCCCCAGAAGATGGTGATGAAGAAGAATGGACAGAGCAGAAGAAGGTCTGGCCTGAGAGCTTCATGAGGACAGTAGGAAGCAGAGCAGCAAAGCCGGGTCACACGCCCATCGGAGGAGATGCCCCCAGCACTCATTCTGCTCTGGGTCCTCAGCCCGGCCAACAGCACACGGACATCGAGCTGGAGGCGAACCGGAAACAGATTCCCATTCAAAACCCACGCAGACCAGAGAAAAGATGGTGGACAGAGTTTGCGCCCCTCCAGCTGGTCGCCTTTGGGTCACTGCAGCCGGCAGGATGACCAGGGTTGCTGCGACAACAAAACTCGCGGCAGAAGACGACAGAGGCTAGTGTCTCTGCCAGGAGGTGTGATCCCAGGGCTGGCCGTGAGCCCACCGCCCCTGTTCCCAGCCTCCGAGACACAGGCAGAAGGAGCCCTGGCAAAGTGCCCCCAGGACTTTAAAGCTCGCAGTGGGAAAATACGTTACTTCTGCAGCCGTCTAACTGCCCTCTCCCCAGGGGCACAGAGAGAGGCAGACCTGCACGCGCCTGGGTGCAGAGATCCCTGCCCCCGACCCCCTGGCCTTCCAGAGGCCCGCAGGCTGGAGGCTGTTTCCACGGCCACGGTGTTGCTGTTGTGTAATGCGAGTTACGGTCCTAATAACACGTCTTTCGCGGGTGGTTATTGGGTGCACAGTCCCCGGCCGCGCGTGTGCCCTGACGTCACTCTCTCATCCACTCGGCAGTTGTACGCCGAGGGCTCGCTATGTGCTCGGTGTCAGACTGAGCGATTTACAATCATCACCTCTTTCAGTCTTTGGAACGACCCTCGAAGACAGTCCCGGTTGACTCTGGCAGACCACGCAGCCCACCTCGGAAGCAATGTAGAAGGGGAGTATTTGGGAATTTCTCTCCCGTTCCCCAGAAAGGCCAGAATCAGACCTGGAGGCCCTGCAAACAGCTTGGACGCCCGGCTCAGCTCCGAGGCCTCCGGGAGAGGGTGTCACGGCTCGGATGCCAGCGCCGGGCCGTAGGGACAGGGTGGAAGCCGGACCTGCCACGACTGCTCTGGCCCCGCCCACCTCCTACCCTGCTTCCTTCCGAAGCAGGTGCCTCGCATGAGCCCGCCTCCTGCAGGGCTGGTGGGGGGACGTGTACCTGGGGAGCAGGACGCAAAGCGAGGTGCTGCTTGAATGATGCTGGTCAAGCCGCGAGTGTGGCAGAAGCTCACTGCACGCAGTGCGTTCTATGCAGGACACAAGGAACTCCAGGAGGTCCCAGAGCAGCCCCGCCATCCAGCCTCCCAGCTGCAGTGGGGCACTTTGGGGCCAGAACCCACTGGCCCTGCACCCAGCTGGGCCGCCCCAAGTGGGGTGACCAGAAAGTCAGGGGCTAGTCCAGCTCTTCAGACTCCAGGCGCTGAAAGCTGAGTTTTTACCGCAGTTGCTGGGGCGGGAGGGGAGCTCGTAGCAGACGGAGCACGGCGGTGTGGCTGAGAATTTCGCCCGTGCACACAGAGAGTGGATGCCCACAGGGAGGCCACCAGCCTGACAGCTCCCAGCCGAGGCCCTGAGAAGGTCCAGCCAGGGCCGCCCAGGCTGGGACACAGCCCACCAATGAGACGACGTTACTGGAACATTCGGGGCCCGTGAAAATCACCTGGTACTACTCTCCTAACTAGCCTGTGGCATCGGGAGGAAGCCTGCAGCCGTGGAGGGTGTCTCTAATGCACAACTGCCCCTGTTAACAAGCTGGGACAGGCTTGGGCTCCAGTGGAAGCACATAAAAGGGACTGCCGACCATGTGTAGGGGGTGGGCAGGTCAGGGAAGGCTTCCTGGAGGAGGTGATGGGCAAACTGAAAGACGAGCTGGAGTGTGTCAGATAGAGAAGTGGGCAAGAGTGCTGTAGGCAGAGTGGAGGATGTGGAGCAGTGAGGAACTCTGCTCCCTCGAATACAAGTGGCGAGGATGGTGACAAATGAGGCTGGACAGGTAGGGAGCGGCCCGGAGTCCCTGTTACAAAGTTTAGGCTACATAGTGAGAACAGTGGAGATACCTGACGGTTTTTGTTTGCTTGTTTGTTTTTGTTTTTTTTTTTAGTAGGAAGTGGTGTTGTTGGGTTTCCATCTCAGAAAGGTCAGTCAGGCCTTAGTGGGGAGGATGGTTTGAGAAGAAAGGTGGCTGGATGCCATGTTTGGTTGTGTAGGTTGGGTACTGCACAACTCTATGGGTGGCACTGTCCCTTCTATGGTGACCTTGGCACCTGGAAGGGGCTGGCATCATCTGATGGCAGGGATTCCTATTAGACAGTTGTTAAGGCAAGTTAGTGACAGATGCTGGGCCTACAAACCAGTGGCTATGGACACAGAGGGAAGGGACTTAATGGTCTGAGAGAGTCATACGTGGGTCAAGGAAGGCTTTGACTCTGTGACTTGGAATCAGGCCTGGGGCACTATCTGTTGCCAGCTGAGTCCCCAAGTGTGTTCTTTGCGGGGTCTGGGGGCCACACAGAGGCGGATTCATCATGGCGCTAATGCAGTTTAAGCTTCGGGGCCTAGCACGCACAAGGCTCTTCTGGCGAGTTCCCAAGATCATTTGTTCTCAGGAAACTTGCAAAAGCAAGCTATTGTTATTGCTATTGACTAGGACTTCTCTGCCTTCCACTCTGACCAGCCCTCTGCCACTGCTGTAGGAAGTATGGCAGTCCTGGTGTGTGGCTACTTGGAAATCGGTGCCATAAAGGACAGAGAGAGGTGCTGGTATCATCGGGGACAGTCGGTACGAATCTGGCCTCCTGGCGTCGGCATGCTTCTGGGACATGCCCGCTGCCCTGTGCTGACTCCCCTGGGCCACGGCTTGGAGGTACAGAACCGAAGGTCAGACTGGGGACACAGAGATGCCCGTGATGCCGTGCACACAGTGGAGGGCACACCAGGTTTGGGACGCACAGACCCTGACACCAGTCTGGAAGATTCCTACAAACAGAGGCACATCGTTGTGGACGGAGGATTCACTTTTCTTGGACTCACAGTCACAGAGAAGTTCATTTCCACCAGGAGTGCCCTCGACAGTGCGTGGGTACGTCATGCGTGAACCACAGACTTGTACATCACTTTTGGTGGGAATAGTGTATTTGGCAAAGTCTGACTACGCCATTATAATTGGAATTTGGAAAAGCACGTGGGAATATTTAAATAAAACAAGTAAGAAATTACAGACTCCTAATTTGGACCTATCTGAAGGGTACCCTTATTTGTCAAGGTTAAATTCCCTTATTAAAGAACCGAGTGACACATGGAGATAAGAGGTTGGCTTATGGAACAAAAGCAATATCCATGAGGCAGAACAGCAGCGTCCGGACGCTGAGAAGGCAGTGAGAACAAAAATGTCCAGATCGGAACAAAAGCTCCTACATGAAAGAAATCCCACCAAAGTTTCCCTCTGTTTGACGACAATCTGGAAATTTCTCACCACAGGTGCAGGTGGGGTCGGCGGTCCAGGTGGAAGTAAAGAATGTCGTCATGGGGATGGCGTGGGGACGGAAGTAAAGACGACGTCGTGGGGGGGACGTCATCGTGGGGGGGACGTCGTCGTGGGTAGGACGTCGTCGTGGGGAGGACGTCATTGTGGGGAGGACGTCGTCATGGGGAAAAGCAACTTCTCCCTGAACTACCAGCAGACACACACGGAGACTCACTGCGACCCACACACCAACAGAAAGCCCGGCTCTCCTTCTCTCTCTGGACAAGTGACCCAGTGGGTCTCGTGCAAGAGGGGGTCAAAGAAGATGCAGCCCCAGAGAAGACAGGAAAAAAGAAGCATTAAGGGTGTGTGTTGGGCTGTTCATTAGTAAAACCACTGGTGGATTCGGTGATGCTTTTAAAATCTGCTGGTTGTTACGGCTTCTTTTCCGAATATTCCCTTTTGTAACTGCTTTTATATTTTTAATTTTAAATTTTTTTTTCTTAAACCGGGGTGTCCAGATTGTATGAGGCTTGGGCCCAGAAGGCTTGAGTCTGCCGGGAACGTGTGTTTGTACCTTCAGACCAGCCCGAGGTCATATGGTAGGACGGCGAGCCAGTGGCAGGGCTGGTGTGCGCCAGGCTGAGAGCTGCGGCAGACCCGGCAGGACCACCGTGGCTCCGAGTGTGGGTCCCGGCTCTGGGGGCCTCTGCAAGCAGCCCACTCATTAGGATCACTGCGCTCACATCTGGGAAATCAAGCCCCCCCCAGCCTCTGTCCTTGAGCCAAAATAACACGCTCTAAGCTCTGATACAGTTGAAAGTGAAACCACATGGTTTTTAAAGGTTTAAAAGCTCGTTTGAAGAAGGGCAGAGGGTCAGGAGAGAAGGAGCTGCATTTAGGAGAGATGACACCTTCCACGGGGAAGAGTCCACCTAGAATGGCGGGTGTACGGGCTGTCCACGTTCCTGTCCATGGTGGCGAGGAGGACATGGCCTCGTGGGCCAGCCCCCCGAGAGCCAGGGGGTTCAGAGCTGGGGAGGGGGCTCGGGGAGAGTGGGAGAGGGCAAGGTGGCTGGGGACGGCCCTGAGCTGCAGGCCAGCCGATGTGAGGCCAGCCAGGACAGCGGGAACGGGTTCTCCAGACGGTCCTCACGCGCCCGAGGAGGACCACTAAAACCGCGGAGCGCTGGCATCTTGTCCAAAGTCACCACACAATCTGGGTGGCGAAGCATTGACTGGAAATCTGCTTCTTCACGGGGACTTTCATCAGATGGACCCACACGTGGTGCTCAGGCCTGTCGTCGGAGCCCGTCGCCTGCCGCGGTTTCCAGAATGCCATTTTGAGGTTGTCCGGTTACCACTGTTCTCGCGGCTCTAGATTCCACCGACGGGGCCCTTTCGTCACCCCTGTGACAACAGCACGAGCACTGACGGGCCCGTCCATCTTGGGCTTCCTGGCTTACGAAGGCCTTTCTCCACAGAGTCAGTGCTCGCCGGCACCCTACGAGGGCTGTCAGTCACGTGCACGTGGGGACTTGTCCAGACCCAGGCTGGGTAGAAGCGGCAGAACTGGACTGGCGTCTTAAGCCAGCATGTGGACTCCGTTGGAAAGTTCTTACACCATTTCCTTTCAATTTCCCTGCCATAATATCAGGGAAGGGGTAGCTTGCGTTCGGGGGTGATACGTGTCCTCCCCGCCTCGCACAGAAGCTGTAGGGTGAGATGAAATGTCCGTTTCCAGCGGGACAAGAGTGTCCAGGGAGCCTCGCCCTGGGCCCCAGGCCTTGGCACACGCAGCCCCTCACCCGCGGGACCTTCTCAGCTCTCCATGGGAGCTGGGACGTCGGTCTTCTCCTGCCCCCACACAGAGGGCACCCCGGGTTCTCAGGCCTCAGGGCTCAGGTGGGGACTTACTCCTGGGCTGTCCCCGCTCCAGCCTTCACACCCAGCCTGCACTGCGGGGGAGACCACAGGACGTCTCGGCCCCTAGAACCATGTGAGCCGGGCCCCGGAAGGAGTCTCGTCTTCCGCACCCACGTGTCCCATCTCCTCCCGGTCCCGGTTCCGGAGAACCCCGACTACCTCCCTGTAACACGCAGCCGCTGCGGTCGCTGAGGGCATCGGAAGCCGGCGGGGCTCCCCCGTTACCCGTTGACCGGGTGTGTGCGAGGGTGAATGGTCGAGCAGGTGCGGGACCACCAACCTGGGGAGCCCGTGTCCATCATCGGGTCTCTTCGCACGAGGATGCTGTTTCGTGACGACTGTCCCCTGGCAGGGTGTCAGCCTGGACATCTTCAGGGGCAGGCGGGCGGCCCGGAGGAAAGAACGGTGAGGGTCTCAGTAGGACTTTGCTCCCAACCAAACACGTGGAGGGAGGTGAGTGTGTGAACCGTGGTGGCCCGTGCACGGAGAGGTCCCCAGCCTTCCTGCCCGCTGCTGGTCTGCGGCCCCCCGTGCGTTGCCCGGGGACACCTGCTGGCTGGTGACAGTTCTAAATGAAAAGATTTCAGGTCCCTGGTTGGAAACCGTTGGGGGCAGGTGTGTGCAGAATTCAGAGCCGGTGCCTACGCCGTCCACCGCGGACTCTCTCCAGCAGGCTGGGGCGTACAGTGACGTGGTTTAAACAGAGATGAAAAACAGCCACATGCACGTTCGGGGGAGATCGTGTCGCCAATCGAGGGTTTTTAAAATTTACGTGTTCAGCTTTCCGGACGTTGGGATTGCTGAAACGCTCTCACGGCTGTGTGCTGCTGGGGATTCTCGGCCTTGTAGGCAGAGCCCGCGGCCTGACCCCGCCGCTGATGCCCACCCCGTTCTCCGTGTCTATCACTATTCCATCCGGGCTCCTGAGAGGTGTAGACGTGTTTTCTCTCCCTCTGCATCCCGAGGGCAAAGGCCAAGCTGGTTGGAGCGCGGGAGCCGAGGCAGGACCCTGCCGGGTCGCCCAGCAAGCCACGCGAGCGGGGCGGGGGCCGCAGCTGCTGGCCCCTGCTTCAGGGCATCTTTCTTTAAGAGAGGAAAGACCCCGGGGTGTCGGTCCGTCACGGCCGGTTCCGGTGAGGAAGCGGGGCCCCCGCTCCACGTCCACCGAGAACCCTCTTGCCTTTGGCATTCACTTCTCCCGAAAGTGAAAATCCCTTTCGTCTGTGGGAAAAACCTCACAAAAAAAGAAAAGCCCAACCGAAAAGCACGTTGGTTTCTATTTATAATCCGAGGGAAGGAATTTCACACAGATTCAACTCATGTATGAAACAAAAAAAAGAGCCCGTTACTCAGAGGCGGATGTGTTTCCCATTTCCTATTAGCGTTAATTTTTTAGGTCACCGCTCAGCTATTTGGAGATTGTTTCATTGAGAGATGATTTATCGATCAGGGACGGGGGGGGAGAAGCTCCGCGAGCTGCGAGAGAGAGCTGCGCGGACGCTCTGCGCTCCCCTGCCGTGCCTGTCCCCCGGGGCACCTCTCGGGGGAGCTCCTCGCCTCGGCGTGGGGACGGCGGGTGGGAGCAGCCCGGGTTTTCGCTTCTTCCCCATGGAAAGGAGAGGGAGAGAATGAGTGAGAAGATGAGGTCCGATTTCAGGACAGCAGAGCTGGGGACGGAGGCGGAATTTCCAGCCACCCTCTCTGCCTTGCCTCCTGGCTGCTGGTAAGTTCTATGGAAAATGAAGATGCCTTTGAATGCATCTCATTCCGTGGTAAAAACCCAATCTCGAGGCTGGAGGAATTTGGGGAGAGTTGAAACTTTTGACCCCTGGACTGGGTATGTCCATCCAGCTAGTGGCCACGAGGTCACCTCGGGCTCCCAAGCCGCCGGCTCGGATCACAGGATGGGCAAGCAGATCGACAAGGCTCGCCGCTAACCGTCACCTGAGATCTCAGAGCAGAACTCCTGGCATAGTCTTGCGGTCCGTGAAAAAGTAAGATGACCCCCAAATTAGCAGCGCTAGCGAACGCTGATGTGAGGTGGAGAGGCGGCTGCAGGAAAGGGTTTTCTTGATGTGGATTTTCTCCATCGGCTCCTGTTATGGGCTGAGCTGTGTCCCTCCCCCCGTCCAAGACGCTGGAGTCCTAACCCCCCGTGCCTGTAGATTTGACCTTATTTGGAAACAGGGTCTTTGCAGAGGATCGTGCTAAGATGAGCTCATTAGGGAGGGCCCATAGCCAGTATGACAGGTGTCCGCATAAACAGGGGGACTTGGGAACCAGAGAGGCAGACGATGTGAAGCCACAGGCTGGACAGCACCGACAAGCCAGGGGACAGCAGGGGCCACCAGAGCCGGGAGAGGGGCACAGATCGGGTTCTCCCTCACTACCTTCAAAAAGAGCTGACCCGGCACACACCTCAATGTCGGATCTGTGGTCTGCGGAGCTGAGAGCGAATGGCTGTGTTACGTAAGCCACCCCGCTTGTGGAAAGTTGTCACGGCAGCCCTGGCGCCACGCCCCAGGTCAGAGGCGGGTGCCCTCCCTATTCCTGTCGTACGGGGCAGGGACACAACGACAGTTTCATGGTTGCAGGAGTGAAAGAACTTAAGTGACTTTCCTGACCCCAAGCAGCACGTGAACAACACTGTCTGGGTTTGAACCGCGCTCTCTCCGACCACAGAGCCCCCGCTCTTCGCCGTGTCACCCCTGATGGACTCGTGTCTCCGGCGGGGCACACCCGCTTCAACCCCTCGACGCGCAGAGGAAGGCAAGGATGCCCGAGGACGTCCAACCAGCAGCCCAGTGCACAGGAGGACCCAGGTCACCGCCGAGGCTCGATTCCCCACGACACCGGGCTGACCTCGAACAGCTCGACCAGAAACTACTCCAAACCAGGGCGAGAGCGAACGGGTCTGCAGCGGCGGCGGTGTCCAGGAGGCCCGCTCCACGGAAAGAGCAGATGGCAGAGCCGTGGGGGTGGGGGCGGGGGACTGAACGGGGCCGTGAGCGCTCCGGTGCCCACCACACCTGGCTTCTCCCTCGGGGCCGTGCAGGCCGGGAGGGACAGGGTGGCCACGGACAGGTTCCCTGGGAGAATGAAGACACTTCCTTCCAGAGCACCTGCTTTCCCCATGGTGAGTTGTTACGAACATCATATTTATATTAAAGCAATAACCGTAACTGATCTTCTCGATTAGAACTGCACTCGGCTGCTGCTGGCGGAGGCCTTAAATGAAAGCAGCTCCCATAAATTGAGAGTCCCTTTTCTCTTCCCACCTGGGCTGCCATGGGGGCTCCGTGGCACTCTCAATGCCCCGGTTTCTGAGCAGGATGGAGGAGTTTTGTGCGCACACAGGTGGAGAAGGAATGAAAGGTATGCCCTGGGGTTGTGGGACGAGGGCATGTCCTGCCTGGCTGGACGGGAGAGTCCAAAGGCTTACACGGGACAGTAGACCCCAGAGTCAGGTTGAGGGTCAGCCACTCGTGACAGCTGAGCGGGGAGCGTCATTCCAGACTGAGGGTTAGGAGAAAGCAAAACCAGACAGGCGTCCTTCAAATCCCCTCTCTTTTGGGGACAGTGACAGAGATGGCACCTAGGGTAACTACTGCTTGTGCTAACCTTGTCCCGCACGCACCCGACACAGAGGATTCGGCACGCGGCTGGCTGTATCCCCACGGAGGGCCCCGACTTCCCAGAGGAGTGTTTTGGCCGCCGGCGGAAAGAAGCGGTCTTGTTTCTCTGGGGGGAGAGAGGCAGGCAAGCCGCTGTGACATGGGAGGGCACAGCCGGGGAGCCGAAGGGACACTCCGAGACAGAGGGCTCTGGCCCGCCAACGCCCCTCGTGCCGGCAGACAGAGGCAAGCACTCAGGTTACTTTAAAATTTGCCCGGGTTTTGCCGGACTCGACTTCTCTAGGGACCGCGCTGCCCTGAGACTGGGCCACATGTCTGCGGTTTGACACACAGAGCAGGGCCCCTTCTCTACTCAGTGGTGAGGCAAGAGCCACATGCGGCCAAGGGTACCCCGGAAAGTCGTTGACCTTGCCCACGAAGGGCAGGGCTCGAGGGCTCAGGGAGCTCAAGGATCTCGAAAGTCACTTCTCTCGTTTGTCTCCAAATTCTGGCCATGGCCTCCCTTTCCCTGGGGCTGGTCTGGTTAGAACAGGGAGGAAGGAATGTGCAACATGACTTCTTTTCAAGCACAGCTCGTCCGATTCCCGTACGAGACACGTCACGCGTGTGCGCTGGGATTCCACAGAACAGACTCCAGGGAGCAGCAGGTCGCGGCCTCCACGCCCACCCCTGCAGCCCTGCCGGCCGTCCCCGCCCCCCGGGCCCCCTCCCAGGACCGAGGCATCCTTCTTGTCTTCATCTAAGGGATGCGCTCTTGAAACAGACCCGCCATGCGCTTTCAGCCTCCGGCTTGGTGACTTCTCGGCAGTCATCGTTCCAAAGTGGGAACGTCAAGGTGGGAAGGGGAGGAAGAGGCAACAAGGGGGAAATCTCGGGGCAGGCGACTCGGAGAAGGCTGGAAACCCCCCGTGGCAGGACCACGGCTCGGCGGCGGGGGCACGGTCCCAGCGGCCAGGGTGTGGATGGAAACCTCACAAACGGCTCTTTGTGGCCCTGCCGGTGATCTGGGACGTCCCATGAGCTGCAATACGCACACGCCCTCTGGATTAAGAGCCGTCAGACTGGTTCCCAAAGCAAACACTGAGTTAATTTTTCCAGCATATTCCTTTCATGTCTGGGCTGCTTCAGGCTTCGCTGGGTCACTGGGCTCTTTGTTGCTGGCTTTGCCGAAGCCCCCCAACCCCCTCCTTCTTGCTGGCTCCTGGAGTCCTCTCCCCGCTACGCCCAGGCCCTAAAACACTGTTCCGTTTTACTTGAGGGGCGAGAGGAGCCCCCAAAGAGATTGGCCTTTGAAATCTGTGAGTCCGCGAGAACAAGCGCCCTGGAAGTTTGGGATCACATTTCTCTGGGCCCCTGGCACGTGTTGGCCTGTAAAAGTCAAGCCCACCTTTCAGGACACGTTCCAGCATCTGCCATGTGTTTCTGAGTCTCATGCCTCCCCTACTGGGGCCAGTGTGATCATGCGCTGCCACCCTGATCCTTCTGGACGCGCGGCAGCGGCTGCCCACTGCCCCAGATCACAGCCGCCATCCTCCACGAGGCTGACGGCCCCGCCTGGTCTGGCCCCGCCCTCCCCACTCTCCCCCAATCATAGGAACGTACTGCTGGTCCCCAGTGTCCCCATGGTCCCTTACTGCCACGACCCAGGAGGAAACCCATTTGCCGTCTGTGTCAGCTAGGGTCCAAACAGGAGAGTCGAAAACGGTCCGAATATTGAAAACAGAATAAACACAGGGACCTGACCACACACGTGATGGGATTGCGAAGAAAGCAACCAGAGAATGAACAAGGCCCCCAGAAGCCCATTCTGGCATCCGGGGGTCCAAGGCTCCCCTCGGCAGCTCCTTCTCAAGACAGCCCCCCAAGAAGATGTCCAAGTTCCTTCTTTCAAGTCTGACTTTTCCCATCCCACTTGCCAAACACGAGAGCAAGGCCCTGGTTCTAATTTCCAAAACACCATGGAATAAGCGGGTCTCCCTTGAGGGATCAGCGACCAGGGGGTGGGGGGCTCTTGGCGCCGGAGCCATGGACGTGGCAGATGCAATGCACGGACGGGGCCAGCACGGCGCTCCGTGACACCCACATTCAGCGGGAGGGGTTTGGGGGGGTGGGGGTTTTCAGAGCCGCGTGGGATGAGAGCTAGGGAGGGGCCAGATGCTCCAGAGAAGAGTTGCGGGAACCTGTGGCCTCCAGGTTTTCCCTGGAGACAACTTTCTAAAGAGAGAGCTAGAGAGGCCTTCAAATTTGCTGCCCAAGGTCATTCGGAGACGCAGCCGTGATGGGCGGGGGGGGGGGGGGGGG
>CM052888.1:1849935-1873370 GCA_028534135.1 Potos flavus | reverse complement strand
GTGGTGATGGTGGTGTTGACGGTGAAGGTGGTGATGATGGTGACAGTGATGGTGATGATGCTGGTGATCGTGGTGATGGTGGTGGTGGTGATGGTGAAGGTGGTAATGATGGTGATAGTGATGGTGATGGTGGTGGTGGTGGTGATGGTGGTGGTGGTGACGGTGAAGGTGGTGATGATGGTGACAGTGATGGTGATGATGCTGGTGATCGTGGTGATGGTGGTGGTGGTGATGGTGAAGGTGGTAATGATGGTGATAGTGATGGTGATGATGATGGTGATCGTGGTGATGATGGTGATGGTCATGGTGATGGTGGTGATGATGATGATAGTAGTGATGATGATGGCCGTGGTGACATTGGTGATGATGGTGATGGTTATGGTGATGGTGGTAATGATGGTGGTGGTGGTGAAGATGACACTGATCATGGTGATCATGATCATGATTATGATGATGGTGGTGGTGATGGGTGATGATGGTGATCATGATGATGGTGATGTGATGGTCATGGTGATGGTGGTGATGATGGTGATGGTGTTGGTGATGATGGTGATGGTGTTGATGACAGTGATGGTCATGGTGATAGTGGTGATCATGGTGATGGTCATGGTGATGGTGACAATGGTGGTGATGGTGGCAATGATGATACTGATCACGGTGATCATGATTATGATAATGAGGGTGGTGATGGTATGATGGTGGTAATGATAGTGGTGATGATGGTGATCATGATGATGATGGTGATTATGAGTATGAGAATGATAGTCGCGATGGTGGTGACAATAAACACTTAGATGGAACCACAGGTGCCAGTCCCTAGCCTGAGCCCTTTGCACATATTAACCCATTTGGTTCTCATAATTGCGCTGTGAATGAGGAGACATAATTACCTCCATTTTACAGATGAGGAAGCTGAGCCCTAAAGACTGAAGTCCCTTGTCCGATCTCAAGAGAGACATTTGAGAAAAACTTGTTTTGGGAGTAGTAGCGCAGAGGAGTTAAAATAAAAGGTTTTGTTCTTTGGAAGCAATAAAGAAAACTATAAAAACTTGTTTTTAGCTCATTTGGAAATGAAGGTCAGCAGGGTCTCCTTGCCTTTTATTTTCTTTCTTTCTTCCCTTTCTATGTATTTATTTTTAAATATTTGAGCCTCCATTTCACTGACAGAGTGTGAAAAATATTTGTCCCTTTTGAGGTGCTTATTCACCTGGAAAACTGGCTGTCATCCAAATGTCATCCAAATGTGTAGTCAGCTATCGGAGTAAACTAAGGATTCACAGTCCCAAAACAGAACACACTTAGGTATTGTTCAGTTGTTGAAAACCCTTTAAACCTCATGCTGTTTACTTCATTGCTTTTTCCTTGTTTATTGGACCAAAAAAAAAAAAAAAGCCAGTACAAACACAATGAAAAACAGACAAGGCAGATGGAGTACACTGAGGATTTTCCATAGATGCTCAGCATCCTCTTGGGCTGGCAGGCAGTGGCAGGAGATGGATGAAGAAAGCTCACTGTGGTCAGCACACAACTCAAGGGCATCTGAGAAATTGGGGTTGTATCTGGGAATGCAGGAGGCCTGCTTGTAGCACCAGGCTGGGCGGGCCATGGGGATTCTCCTCAAAGACTCACAGCCCCTCAGGAAGGCACTACGCTAGGTGCAAGGGTAAAATTGGGAGAAAAAACGGAACTCTGGGGACCAGAGGAACTTCATTCGGGAAGGGGAATGAGCAGACACTAAATAGGCAATTACGAGTCATGTCAGATGTTCTGTGATGGGTTATGGCAGAGACCATTCTGTTTTATCTTCCTTTTCCTGAGCACACATGAGGGATTCATATGTTTTCCTGCCTCCCTCCCAGGTAGGGGGCCGATGATTAGCCGGCCAATGGACTGTAGACAGTGCCACGTGTCACTCTGGGTCAAGAGCAGTTAAGGGGCAGAAGTGAGCTCTTGACACTCTCTACCCCTACCTGTGTCCAGAAGGGAAGCCTCCATCAGCCTGGGTCCCTAAACAATGATGGGGAAAGGGGACCCCACTGAACTTTTTGAACATGTAACCCAAGTGAGAAATAGACCTGGACTGTGTGAAGTCCCTGCAGTTTCAGGGTTAATTTGTTACTCGCCTGTCCTGGCTGATACCAAGGGGCAATCAATCACACGCGTTTGGGGGCCCAGGGAAAGGGTGGTGGGAGGAGATGGGGGTCGGCAAAGGCATCTCTTGGAGGTGAGTGGGACAGCGAACCACTACGGAGCCATTCAGGTGACAGTGGAGGAAGAGCATTCCAGGCAGAGGGAACAGCATGGGCAAAAGCTGAAGGGAAGGAGCTGTGCGTATCTAAGAAGGGTCCAGGGTGAAGGGACTGGGTGGGGGGGGGCAGGTGCAACTTCCAGGCAAAGGGAGCTGGGACCTTGAATATCACGCTAAAGGGTTTGGACTTCATCGCGTGTCTTACGTCGGCTCAGGCCGCCATATGTGTATGCTTAGCTGGGGTCCGTGAACACTACAGAATGGGCAGCTTAACCACGCTCGTATTCCTTACAGTTCCGGTGGCTAAAGTATGAGATCAAAGTGCCAGCCAGTCTGGTTCCCGGTGAGGTCCCTCTTCCTGGTTTGTAGACAACTGCCTTCTCCCCCATGTCCTCACCTGGTCTTTCTTCCTCCTCTTATAGGGACGTGACCCTATCAAGAGTCCCCACCCTCATGCCCCCATCTAATTACCTCTCCGGGGCCCCTCTTCAAACACCGTCACATTTGGGGGGGGGGGGTCAGGACTTTGACACTGGAACTGGGTCAGGAGCACTACTCTAAGCCTCATGCAAACCAGGGAGAGTCACCAGGATGGTCTTAGGAGCCGAGTGACAAAAACCATGTTGCATGTTAAAGGGTCACATTAGCCCCATTGTGACTTGGAGATAGAAAAGAGCAGAAGTCAGAGGGAGAAACCCAATTTCCTCCTACCACCCATTGATGCATGTAGTCAATATTATTTACTGCGGACCTGCTATGTGCCCGGCACTCTTATAGGTACGGAGGAGACAGCAGTGAGCAAAGCAGACCCCCGTCCTTGCGGAACTCACACAGACACACGCGGGGGCGCGGTTAGCCCATGTTCTTTCCTACGAACTGTCCGACACACTTCAGGCAATGCATATTCCAAATAAAAGTGGGACACTATACCCAGGGATATCTCCGGGAGGAGGTGGGATAGGATCACTGTGCCTCAAAGCCCGAGTCCTCCTCCCCAGGGTCCGCGCAGGGCGCCCACTCCCGGATGGTGTATGCTGAACTGGGGTCCGCAAAGCACTTCCCACACTGCACGGATGACACATGTGAAACATGTTAATTAGCCTACGCTTGTAATAATGTGTTTTAAGAAAAAAATTTACATAACTGACAGGGATCATTATATCGCCTGGGGTAAATTGAGCTAAAAGATAAAGAGGAAGGTGTCAGATCAAAGCTGATTCCAGGAAAACATTAATCAAAGTCATAACTACAGGGGGCTCGAGGGTGGCTCAGTTGGTGAAGCCTCTGCCTTCGGCTCAGGTCATGATCTCAGGGTCCTGAGATGGAGCCCCACGTTGGGCTCCCTGCTCAGTGGGGAGCCTGCTTCCCCCTCTCTCTCTGCCCCTCTCCCGGCTTGTGCACTCACTCTCTCTGTCTCTCTCTCTCAAATAAATAAATAAAATCTCCAAACAAAACCGTGACCACAGGTGTCGCACGCAGGAAAGGTTGTTACGGCACAGTCGGGAAGACAGCTTCCAACCAGCTGGAGATGGGAGGCACCGTGCGGGAGAAGCACGGGCCTCCTGGCTCGGCAGTCGTCACCTTCTTGCCACGCAATGAGGACAAAAATACTCTCATCACCAGGGGCCCATATGGTATCCGTACTGCTGTCACCTCTTGCTGCCCAGACCAGAGCCATTTTCAAAATTCACCCTGCACAGTATCCGAGGGAGACTCGCCACCCTTGGATAACAGGACCAAAAAAAAGAGAGAAAACCGAAAATCGGAAGACGCAGGTTCCCCCATGAGCGGTGGTTCTCAGACAAGCAGACGAAAGCAGGTGCGGGTACTCTCTGAGACCTGGGAGTCCTGGGCGAGTGGCATCGTGGCCTGCCCTGGACGTGGATGTCCCCGGTGTCTGGGGAGGGCACTGTCTGCAGCAGGGGCCACACTTTTCCTGTGGCTGCTGCAGGAACCCCCCATGCACCGTGGACAACGCGGGGCTGTGCGGCCTCCCCTCGCTCTCACCTCGGCTGCGCCCCTGGATGGGACGGATGTCACGGCCCCTCGGTGTTTACTTAGGGCTTTTTCCATTGCCAGTGGAGCCAGCTATCAGGCCAGACACACTCTGCTTTTTAAAATTTAGCCTGCTTTGTGACTCCCACATTGAAATGGGACCTAAGGGGAGGGCTCATATCTGCATTGACACAGAAGTGACAGTTGTGTTTCTTTGATGATGAGATAAAAAACGGTTTTCAAAACAGGGGAGAAAGCACATGCAAAGCAGAGGCGGAGTCCCCCGGCTGCAGGGGCTCCCGGGGAGGTGGCCGCTGAGCCCTGGTCTGCAGATGGAGGGACGTCGTGACCCCCAGGCAAAGTCCTGCACAGCCTTCTCTCGGTGACCTATTTACGATGCGCACGGCACGCCCACACTCCCCATGCCCACCCCCTGCTCTATTTTTCTCCCCGTGTGTCCGTACACTTTACTTGCAGTATTGTCTGCCCTCCCTCCGGCACCCGAGCTCCCCTGGGGTACGCACTGGTTTAGTTTTGCCCCTGCCTGTTCCCCAGTGCCTGGACGAGAGAAGACCTCAACGGGGCTGGGCTTGCCTGTTTCCGGACTCTCCACCTGTGGGCGTGGATGGCCTGGACTCTTCGTGTCAGGCTCATTTTGCTCAGTGCACTGTTTGGTTGTGGGTCTCTCGTTCTTCCTGCCGTTTTGGTCTCCATTCTGCACCTGTACTGCGTTTATCCATTGCACCGTGCTGTGCATTGTGGGATCTTCCCAGATTGGGTTGAGCGCCAACGCGCGGGCAAAAACGTGCCTGTCCTTAGGCGCTGGGATTTAGATCCCTAAACTGGTTGCTTGGACAAAGGGTTTGCACCCGAACGGGTGGGGTGCAGGTCCCGCTCAGTGGAGGCACCGTTTTTTGTTGGCTAGAAGGGACGTCCCAAGTTTTGGAGGATACTCATTATCGAAAACAAAGACACGGCAAACGCAAGAGGAGCCACGTGCTCGCATTGGGACTGCTCAAGTCCCAAACCAGGGTGGCCCCCTCTGGCCGGATGAAAGAGGGCTACACGCCCCACAGCACCGTTCGCAGACCGCCTGCCCCCCCAGCTCCCACGGCTTCTTGGGTGCCGCCACTAATGGCCGAGGCCGTGCGTTGCACCTGGACACCTGGTGGCCGATGCCCTCTGCCCTTTGTGTCAAAGGGGAAGGTGGCAGACGGAGCAAGGAAGAGATCAGTTCTGGGCCCAGTTTCGGGGGAGCCACGGCCCCTCCCTGGAAGGACGAGCTTCTACCGAAACACCCCCCAGGGAGAGCCTGCCCCCCAGAGGACACATCCTGAAACCCACCCCCCCATCAGCTTCTGCTCACGCACTTGTCAGGTTCGATTTCCATTTTTAATTTGAGCCAGATTTTCCAAAAATGAGAGATTTCACCAAACAGTTCCTACTTTGGCTTCTCTTAAAATACAAGCTGACGTGCCCACGCCAGCCTCACTTTCACGGTGGCCACGGCTGGCAGAGCTGAGAAGCGGCTTTCTACTGGCAGCAGGGGTTAAGTTCCCAAACACGAAATTACTTTATGCACACGGCGCACACGCCTGAACCTCCTGGGAGCTCAGTCCTAGGGGCTGGACAGGGGAGAGGGAGAGAGGGAAGGAGAATGACTGGGGAAAGTGAGGGTCGTTTTGGCCGCTGCATCCCGCAGTGGATCTCACGGAGATAAGCTCAGAGCCCAGCCCCTGGGAGGCCACCGGAGACAGCGTCCTGCGCCAGAGAAGGCGGTCGGGGGCCCTGCTTGCAGCTGTGTCGTGCGTCGGGACCCCTCCACGCAGGCCGGTTAGTGATGTCACTGTGCTTTCACAGATTTTTTGCCTACTGTTCTTAATCGGGGGTTTACGTGCCCACGTTAGAACTTAATTCCTGTTCAAGTGACACCTCTGTTGAGTGACATTAAATATGGTTTTCAGCCAAACTTCTGTATCCAACCCCACCTGACCCTGTGCTGGGACGTCCCCTTGGTTCACACTCCCTACCATCTGAAGTGTCCCCACGCTGCCGCAGAGTCGCGGCAGGCCCTGGGGGAGCCCGGTCTGCCCGCCCGCCCTCCCTCCCTTCCTGCCTTTGCTCACTCAGCAGACATCAAGGAGCAGGAAGCCCCAGGAGCTGGGGCTGAGGGGGGCCCAGATGAAAAAGAGATGAACTCTGGCCTCTGCCCTCGGGGAGCACACAGAAGCATGGACCTCCGTTCCACATCCACATCCCTGCCCACGCAGCGTGGGGCCAGGCCCCAGGCCTTCCAGGAGAGCCCACCCCGTCCCCTGAGTGTGCATTGGGCAAACCCTGGTGCAGTGTTTTGGAGCCGGAGACCACCCCTCTGACCGCGGACGCCAGTCGGCAGCTGGCAAGGACCCCACGGCATCTAGCGAGTGGGCCTTTCCGTCTGCGCTCTCTGCGTCTCAGCAGACTTCCAACCTTCTTGGTTTATGCTGACAAGGGCACATTCTTCTCTGCTCCTGAAGACCCCAGAAGTGCAGAAGGGAAAGACCAGAGCCCATGGCCTCCCTTTCTCCTTCCCTCACCCCGGCTCTGCTCTGCCCCAGCTGGGCTCTGTGCTGCCTGCAGGCGGGGGCTCAGCCGTTAGCCCACTGCCCAGTGACCGGATCCCCTGCCCCCACGGCCCTTCCCGCTGCTGAGACAGGAAGGGTGCCTCGGGGACGACGCTACCCCAACCGTCCATGGTTTGGAACACGATGGCCCCTGTCTCGTTTCAGGGAACTCTGAGAAGATGTGGAGAAAAGGTGTCACAGGCCACATGTGTCTGCTCTCAGCAGACGGCGGGGACGTTCAAGGTGAGCTGGTGTCCCGAGGCTGAGGGACGCTCGGGTGGGGCCTGGCTTCTATCGCCCCCTAAGACGGTGACCCGGAGCATCACTTGCCTTCCCTGGGCCTTGGGTCTGTGGCTATCAGAGGAGAGGTGTGGGCAAGTTGGGGTGTGAAACTGCTTGGCCGTGGGAGCTGCCAGACCAGCTGCCAGGCCTTGCATGTTAGTGTGCGTCCGTGCGCGTCGTCGGGGGCCGGCGTGGGGGCAGAGTTAGGCAGGGGAGGCGGGTCGCGGTGCCGATGGTGGGGGCAAGCGGAAAGGCCACACCGGGCCGTGTAAATGCGGCTAGCTCTTTCAAAAGCATCCAGACAGTATTTGTCAAACACTTAAACACACTTTGCCAATAATTTCCACTTCCAGCGATTTGTCTGATGGACCTAATCAAGCATCTGCACGGAACTAAGACTTTTGTACAGCCTTGTTCACAGTAACAAAGGACTGAAACGGCCCGTATCAGGAGTGCAGTGACAGAAATGGCGGCAGGTCTGTACACGGAGCACTGTGCAGCCCGCTGAAGAGAAGGCAGCGTCAGCGTGTGACGGGGTCCCGGAGGGACTTTGGAAAGGGGAGAACGAGGGAGCGCAGGAGTGGTCGCTCTGTGCGTGCGCTCTGTATGCCCAGCGGACCT
The DNA here is from genome assembly GCA_028534135.1 of Potos flavus. Classification (NCBI taxonomy): domain Eukaryota; kingdom Metazoa; phylum Chordata; class Mammalia; order Carnivora; family Procyonidae; genus Potos; species Potos flavus. The sequence continues at coordinate 1,865,621 of CM052888.1, read as the reverse complement.
GGAGGAAGCTGGGCCGCGCGCTGGGAGACGTCCCGTGCGCCCTCCAGCCCCTCCACGCCCAGGGCTTGCTCTGGCCCCGGCCCGTCCTGCCGACCGTGAGTCCCCGTCACTGCCGAACGAGGGGCCGATGGCCACGGCCCGGCGCGGAGCACAGAGCAGGGCCAGGCGCCTGGGGCGGGATGGCAGACTACGTGAATCCCCACTTCCCAGCTTCGGAGCCTGAGGTTCGGGAACGCACGAGGACCTGTCCAAGGCCGTCTGGCTCGTGAGGGCAGCTGGCTCGGGGCGGTTACAGCCTGTCCCCCAGGACAGGTGTCCGGGACGCGGAGCCAACCACCTCACAGGAACGCTTTATGGTGAGGAGAGGTTCGTCTGAACAGGGGCAAGGGGAGGCCACAGCTTTGCTGAGCGCCACGCTCCGAGACACCTTCCACTCCCCGCGGCCACGGTGCACGGCTCTTCCGAGCGCTAACGAGCGGCCAGGTTCGGGTCACGCGCCCCTCCTGTGCGGACAGACTCGCTGTGGGTTCCAGGCAGCAATGAAGGCCGGCGAAGCCCGCTCGCTGGGAGGCCAGACGCTGGCCCTCTGTCTTCAGCCTCTCTACCCCTCCTCCTGCACCCCAGACACGCGCGGCGTATGGAAGACATAAATCACCGTATTTACGGGGCTGCGGAATCTGTTGATTCCCTGCGTCCTTACTGTTTGACCAGCTCTCACACTCGTCTGAACCGGTTGGCTTCCTCCGGCCTCCCAACGGCTGACGAGAGAGACTGTTTACTCCAAGCTGAGAACTTCAAAGAATGAGTCCTTGTCTGGAGGGGCTCCCGGCGCCCCCACCCCTGAGCCTCCGCAGAGTGGGGGCTGAGCTCCAGAGGCCCTTCCCGAGGACGCGGGCTCCGTCCTTTCTCTAACCTGCTGACATTCACACGGCGACACACCCACGCGCTCGCACACACACTCGTTCATGCTCACACCCACACGCACACACAAATCCAAACTCACTCTCACACTCACAAGGTGATATTCTCACACACGTATGCTCACACTCCACACACACTCACATTACACACCCCATCCCCCCAACTCTCTCACATGCATACACCCCCCCACATCTCACACACTCACACTACACACACACACTCTCACACTATATACCCCCAACCCTCCATATGCACACTCACACTCCACCCCCACGCCCCCTCACCTACACGCATTCCACACACCCACCCCCACACACTCTCACACACTCACACTACACTCGCACACACACTCTCTCTCACACATAGACAACAAAGACTACTGTCTCTCCCTGCAGTGGGTTTTCCCCTAATTCCCTCAAACTTTCCCATTTATTTCCTGTCCTTGGGAAAGGGAATTTCTGAATCCTTCTGGGGTTTCTCATTAAGATCCTGACAAATGGGAGCACAAGGAGGACTCGAAGCCCACCACATCACCAAATATGGGATAAAAATGTGCCCTTTCCCCTCCCGGCCCCCCAGCATGACCAGAGCGCTACCTACACCCCAGAGGGCCGTTCCTCAGGCCTGTCTCACCCAGCTCCCAACGAATGCTGAAGGGGCCGGCGTGGCCACACAGACTTCACCGTGAAACCCAAGATGCACAGGGATTGCCCTTTAAACACAATGCGGAGCTTTCTTTAGAGGAGGCCTGACCCGTCTGCATTGCTCCTGCCTTAGCCCTGATTGACAGGGCCCCTGGGGCCCATGGGGTGAGGCCTCCACCGGGGCTGGGGCCTTTTCTGGGGTTTAGAGGCCCCCCAACAGATTATCGGGATGGTCCTGTGGGGACCAATCTTTCAGGTTTTCCTGTCAAGGATTCCTACCTCCTTCTTGGGACATGGCAGTGGGGCCGAGAGTAGCCAGGCTGGTCGACCCGTGTGGCCTCCGGGAAGTGACCCCCAGAGCCAGCTCTGTCTCCCTGTCAAGCACACACACCACAGCCAGGAACGTCCCTCATTTTTTATCCCTGGGGCTCCTGACGGTGGGGACAGGGCTGAGAGCCACGGTGGGGGTGTGGCTGGCCTCAGCTCCCCGACCCCGGGCCGTGACGGTCCCCGCGGATCTGTGAAAAATGAGCCCTGAGACCCCTGCCATTGGCGAGTGCACAATGGTGGCCTTATATTTCCCCGTTCAGACGGGGACGGGCGGAGACCCCAGCGCACCACACAGCAGCGGGGAGGCCCCGTGGAGCCCCTGCGAGGGGCCAGGCTGCGCTCCAGGGACACTCAGGCCAGGTGAGGACGAGCTCCTGCCGCCACCCTGCAGACGGGGACACTGAGACGTGGTGTGCCACCAGCAGCGAGCCGCCTGCCGGGGACTCCAGCTCCATCTGGCAGGCCCTGTCTCAGCCCAGCATCCCCGGAAAAGCCTGTCCCTCCCAGGCTATGCCTCGGAGAGGTGACGAAGAGTGCGGGCGATGCCCGCAGAGAGGCCGAGACCCCCCCACTGTGTGCAGGGCCTGCAGGCCCCGGCCCGGTCCCACAGACCCTCCTCCTTCCAGCACGCACACCTGCCTGCCACCTGCTTCAAGGGCTGCCTGTTCCTTCCGGCCAGGTCCCTGCCCAAGTGCCCTCGAGGGGCCTTCCCATCCGCCTGGGCCAAGATCATGGCGCCACGTCCGTCCCCATCTGTCCCCTTAGCTGGCCGAATCCTCGCGCCAGCACCCAGGAGCAGATCTGTTTCCTCGCTCGCGGAGCCTTTCCGCTCCTGGGCTATGGGTTGACTGAAGGTAAGGGTTTGTGTAGATTCCGTCCTCGGTGTGAGAGATAAGGAGCAAAGACTCCAAAGGTCAGGGGGATTTAAGGCCACGCAGCCGCTGCATGGGGCGTATGGGGCTCCTTCTGTCTGAACAAACCCAGTGGTTTAAGTAAGTATTGTTCAGAAGCAGTGACTGAATTCCATGGTGGCTGCCCCATGTTATGCTCCCCCCAGTGGTCCCCAGCCAGCGTTGGGGACTGCCGACGGGAACGTTCCAGAAACAGGGAGAGGTGGAGGAGGCACAGCACACGGTGAATGGACTAAATGCCGTGGAAGCCGTCACTAACATGGCTAATGTGGCGACCTCTACGTTAGGTGCGTTTTACCGTCAGAATAAAAGCGACAGCCTGTCTCAGGCCCCCCCGGGAGCCCCGCCTAGGGACAGCTGCACTGTTCCCTCCACTCTGTCTGGTGGCTCATTTATGAACGGGCTCGGACTCTCATCAAGGGTTTCAGGAGTCAACCTGGAGGAGAACATCTATGAACAGCCCGGTGGGGCTTTCTCCAAGCGTCCTGTTCGGACGTACAGGCTGACGGGGACAGTTTGCCGACTGCTGGCTTCGTGCTCCCAGTCAGACCCCGAGGCATCAGGAGTCACCCCAAACGTGTCCAGCACCGGACGACATCAACACCTGCCCCTCGTGGAAGCCCCAAGAATGTGAACTAATAATAATAAATAGCTATTCGGTTACCTTTTACGGACACATTTGGACTGTGTTTCAGGCAATTTTATGGGCAAATGCTATTTTGAGCGTTCCGGAATTCCCCAATTGCACGTGCAACATCTGCAGCGTGAACATCTGGAGTTTTATGCTCGCGGCTCCTCGTGCGTGCTCGGACATAAATCTGGACCTGTCCCGAGACCCCAGCGTGCTTTACCGACAGGAAAGACAGGCCTGCACCGCGGCATCCCCACGTCCACAAGACGAGGGTGCCTGGGGAAGGTGGGGCGCGCTGGGAGGCGGCTGGGGCCGTGGGTCCCACCAGCTCTAGGGAAGCCACGTCCATCCTTGTGGGTGTGGCTGTGCTCTCCCTCTCCCTAATATTAGGGCCGGCCTGTCCCAGGTGGGCCCAGGTGCACTCACGCCATCACCTTTCCTGCTAAGTCTGCAGCCCCCAGCCTGCTGGGCTCAACGTGGGGAGAGCATTCTCAGCCCCGACCATTTCTCAGGGGCTGCCCATGGCCTGAGGGCGAAGAGCAGGCTCGTGGCCAGGATGGCCTGGGCCGACTCCTGCTGACCTGCCCTCGTCCCGCCCGAACGGAACCCCGTCTGTGTCCTTGGCAAACGTCCTTCTAGCACTGAGCACCGTGTCTGGCCCGTGATAACGTGTTCCACCGTTTGCGCATAAACACTTTCTAATAGATTCACAAACACCTGAATGAATGAGGAATGTCATCTTGTGGGCATGGTCGGTGGCTGTGCCTCCGCAGAAGCAAGCTGGCCATGGGATGGTGCACGGGCACCCTTCCGGCGTCTTCCCCAGGCGTTGGTTTGCGGCCTGCAGTATCTCGGCAGAAGTCCGCTGCATAGGTGACTTTCAAAGCACACGCATCTCCCTGCTGTCTGCACGCCACGTCCCTTTGTACACACACTTTCTGTGGTCACAAGGGTACGTGTGTTTTTCTGCTTTTTACGTCAACGTTCCATCATTCACGTTTTTTTAAGTTTCTATACGATCTTCAGTTAGCTGCTAAACAACCATATTTTATTGTTTCAGAGCACGATAATCATATTTTTTACTATAGAACAAGGGGTCAGCAAACTATGGCCTGGGGGCCAAATCCTGTCTGCTGCCTGATTTCGTAAATAAAGTTTTACTGGAGCACAGTCAACGCTCATCGGCTTCCACACTGCCTGTGGCTGCTTGGGCACTGTGATGACAGACCTGGTAGATGGGACAGAGGCCGAATGTCTGTGGCCCACAGACCCAAAATACTTTTGATCCGGTCTCTTAAGAAAAAGTTTGCCAACTGCTATTCTAGGACATTTAGATATTTTCCAGGTATTGGCAGTTAGATAATCTAGAAGTGAACATCTTTGTCCATTCGACCTTTAACTTTCAATGTCACCTTTCCTTGGCATAAAATCTTAAAAATGGAATTAGTCCACTACAGAGAATGAACGTTTTTTTCAATGCTTTGTATTTCCCTGTATCGACATTCATGTGGCATAAAATTTAGTAGGCTATCGAAATTCAGGGAAAGCTCTGGTTTCACTACAATCAAAGGAGCACTGAGTGTTAATGTTTAGGATGTCACAGGTTAATATGGGAAGTACAGAAATGATACTTGAGGGCTTCTTTAATTTCATTACTTTGACTATCTAGTGACCAGATTGATATTTTGGTGGCGTTTTTACTTTCCCAAAAGTCCAATAATGAAGTTATGGGGAACCTTTTTTTATAAGAGATCCCCAAACACCTTCACTGGCTGTGAGAATCCTCTTCTGGGGAAGAAGCAACCCCCGGGAAGAGGAGAAAAAGTGTTCGTTTCTCTGCAGGAAGTAAATTTCCGTGGGGACAGCAGTTTCGGGGGGAGGCATCCTCTCCGTGTTAATTAAGTTTGTTGATTCACAAGGAGAAGACTAGCAAGAGTCCAGGAACCCTCTGCTTTGGAGACGTGGGATTCCCCCCAGCCCGCTGTTACCTCCCAGGGAAACTTGTGAAGAACGTGGCTCTAAGTGGACCGCACGCAGCCTTCAGGTTGGAGCCGGGGCTTCCCGGGAGGACCGCTGGTCGACCAGGTGGCTGACGGGACGGCTGTTCTGGACCACTGGCTCTGGTGTGAGATGGCTCCGGGCTGGGGCTGTGTGTGCCTTGGTGTCCCTGTGGTCTTTCTAGAGCAGATAGACACTTTCTAAAACAGGCTGACAGTTCTATGGCAGCCACCCAAGAGCCCCCAGGCGGAGGTGAAGCCAAATTTCATGGTTTGTTTACGCTGTTTCTCTGGTTGACCGGGAAGACATTGTCAGATGTCACTCAGCCCCGCAGTGTCCACCGTGCCTCTACCCTGAGTGGCACACCACTGCTTTCAGCCCAGGGGCAGGACAAAGGAATTCCCTGGGAGTTACGCTGTAAAAGAGAGTATGGATCAAAATAGACTAAATTAGCCTTAGACTCATGGCCGACAGGGCTCTTCATGATAACCCACCCCGGGGGATTTCAACCCCGGCGGCACATCGGAAACCCCGTGGGAAACTTCCAGCATTTACTGGGAGGGTCCTAGCCCCATGTGTCGTGACTGGATTGATCTGGGTGGACTCCATCACCCACATTTCTCCCACAGCGATTCAGTGTGCAGCCAGTCAAGAATCCATAAGAACAAGAGTCAGATAAGACAGCGGGAGTGAGCACAGATCAACCACACTTCAGAGGTCGACACATGGGTGTGGATCCTGACTCCTACCCTAGGTGGTTGTGCGATCTGAACTTCTGCACCCCTTCAACCTGTTTTCTCGTCTGTAGGGGAGAAAGAATGACGGCTAATGGGCCAGGTTGATATGAAGACTGACCCATATTTAAGCCAAGATGTCTCAGATGTGAGCTGTTCATCCTCCATAAGTAGTAGGGTTTTTTTTGTTTTTTTTTTTTAATAAACCACCATTGCTGCTAAAGCATTGGCCCTTTAGAGGGAACCAAGCCACTGGCTTTAATGGTGTTGTCAGTCCCCACCATGATTCTAGAAAGGGTCTTTTCCTGCTTATTGTCATTTCAAAGATACTTGTGTGTGGCCCCTATCTTTGATTATCTTTAGGGATAGCAAATCTTTATCTTTGGGAGTTGGTCTGAATTTTAGAATAGCCAAAATATTTCACAGTCAGTTCTGGTGACTCACGGATCTAACGAGCATGGCTTGTGTTCCAAGTGAAGAAATGAAACCAATTTCATAATTGGATTTTATAATTCCTGGGTGGATCTCAAAGTGTCAAATGTCAAGGACCAATCTAATGCTGACAGGGCCTTTGTGGATTGGAGATGTCTACCTACTGATTTGTTCATTAAACAAGTGTCTACTGATCCTTTGCAAAAGGAGGCTCTGAATAGATTAAGCAAAAGATACATAACCGAAAACTACTTGACCTTTTTAGGGGCCCTCATAATAATACAAGACCATCATGAGAAGACTAGCTGACAGTCTTATGAAGCCACTGTTGTTTAGGACAGCAGCCCTCAGTTAAAAAAGCAAAGCTTTAAGTTGAGACTGGAGGTGGTAACTAAAGCCTAGTCTTCTCACTGATAGATAACATAAGTAGATAATCCTTAGTGGACAGAGGTAAGTTAGGACACAAACATGCAGAATGAGTCATCCCAGAGCCAATGGTAATCATCAGCATCTAACAATCACTGTTCATGAAATATTATCTTGCCTTTGTGTCTCAAGGCATTGGTTTCCTTCAAGGCTAAATGAAGTCAGTTGAGGAGGGCAGGGTGGGGAAGCAGCTAAGAGCACAGGCCTTGGGGTCAAATGGGCCCCGCAGTCCGTGTGGCCCATCACAGTCTGGCTGTGTGGTCTGGGCCAAGGCCCTGGAGCTTCATGCTGGGACCAGGGGGAGAATCCCTGGCTTCAGGCCCAGAACTCCATCGAGAGCTCTTTCTTTCACAAAATAACTGCCCATCAGTTTCTGCTTGAAATGAGGTCTCTGCCTGCACCATTTCAAACACATCTGCTTACTACGTTTGTCATAAAGGCTGAGGAGCTGGGTCAGCCATCAGGCTGTCCCTGCACCTGGTCATCCTCACACAGCCCAGCACGGCGGTCAACCCCGCTCATATCTGGGTGTGTGGGTTTTTGGGACCGTCCTACCGAGCAAAGCCTGTACAACCACCCCCCAAGTCCGGGTGGGGGAGATACAGCTCCGTGGGCAGCATCAGCCAGAACATCGACGTCGGGAGACCCACTGGAACCGGGTTGTGCAACCTCGGGCCAGCCACACTGGCTCCCTTCATCTTTAACGGTATGGGTGTGACGGCGTCCGCCCCAACACCATGGGGATCATCACGCCTGTTGTTCGGAGAAACAAACTGAGGCACAGAGGGAGTGAGTGCCTTGCCTGAGGCCGACTCCGGCGGGAGGTGGCAGTGACAGGACTTGAACCCAAGCATCTAGCTCCAGAGCCCATATTCTGAACTGCCTCTCTTAGCAAGGCTGAAAGCCGATTCAAAGCTGGTTGAAAACGTGCCATTGGATGCACTTAGGCTCAAAAGCTTTCTTGATATGCCTGAATAAAATGAGAAGACGTCACAGTTAATTTAGCCCATTGGACCATTATGCTGGATAATTCAAATCAGCGATTCTATGTGATCTTGTCTGGAATCGGTTCTTGCTGTTACTACGACGGCTAAAAATGAAGAGGAAACCCTGCCTGTCTCCTGGCCAAATCCCCTGTTTTCTAATACCTGTAATTATGAACTGGAAAATTTGTCCTAATCTTTGTGAAAGAAAGTTTCCAAGTAAGATCTCTATCAACAAACACATTGTAGATCTGGAGATAAACAGCTCAGCTCACCCCAAAAGCCTTGCTTGTTGTTTGTTTTTTAAGAACACGCATGAGTTCTTTGGAGTTGGGCATTTTGGGTGGCTTTGCTCTCTCGGCTTTCTGTTTTCCTATCCATGGGTCAGTATTTCCTCCCCGTGGGAGAGGAACGGGGGTGGCGCCGAGACAGCAGGGAGTCTGGGGCTGTGAGAGGACCACTGGAGTGGATCCTACAAAACCAGCCTCCTACTGGAGACCCCAGAGCAGGGCCCTGCGGGAGGGTCTCCATCCTACAGCTTTAGGTCAGAGATGCCCTGCGGAGGGGTGCTGTCCACGCCCCCCAGACATGGATGGTCAGGATAGGCAATCGCAACCTCTAGAGGAAAGATGTAGAAGAGAAAAGAACATTCCATTTCGCGATATCATATAATGTATGGGGGGAGGTGATCCTTTTTAACACAACTTGGAAATACAGAGTGACAAAATATTTTTGGTTGGTGGAGATTTTGAGATGGGATTGTGATTATGAAGGAGAACTTATTCTCTGTAGACCTTCGGGGGAATAGGTGTGCAAATCAGTGTGTAAAATGGGATGTGTGTCTGTGTTTCTCGGAAGGGGATAGCGTTTGAAATGGTTGAGAAGCACTTACTTGAAGGATGAGCCAAAGAATTAGTTGAAAAGAACCAAAATGGTCACTTTGCCTTTCTTCCAAATACAGGAATGTCGCAGGTGCGGGGGCTCAGCACTGAGCGTGAACGTGTACGAACTCGGGAAATTACAATTCTGACGGAGGGGTTAGGTAAGGTCCTAGCAGGGCGTATGGCTGGGGTGTTGGTCTGTCCTGGCCAGGGCCCACGGCGGCCCTCGGCAGCCCACATGGACATGACTCTCCTCTCTGAGACTGACATCTCACTGCAGAGGGCTGTCAGCGTCTCAGTTCCTGAGAAAGATCTCCGCGGCTGATGAGCCCTTTACGGGTGAGTTATGGGAGTTATGGGGCCACTTCTCAGCAGGGCCACTCATCACCTGTGCCTTCTGCTATTGCACAAGTCCGTGTAGCCTGCCAACTGCCCTCGTTTAGCTGTTGTCTTCCTCTGTGGCACCCCGTGCCCCGCGTTCTGGCAGGAAGCATCTGTTTTAATCTTTTGCAGATTTAGAGGGAAAAGATCACGTCTTCTGGGCCCTGCTGCTTGCGAGACATTCTCTCATCAAATGTTTTCTCTGTTATTGTTCTCTAAGACATGTCCAGGGTCACACGGTGACTTAGGAGCCGCTCCCTCCCACCACGACGGCGAGGGTCACACACTCATCGTCCCTGAGACGGAAGGCTGGGGGTGGGCACTACGCATAACAAGCCCGTGGAATTTGGACCTGATGTTGCTAAATGTATTGATTTTTTAAAATGTGAAGTCTTTTTTTATAATGGAAAAGCCCCTCATTTCCAAAACCCTGAATTTCCCAGAACGCGTAAACTCTGTTAAATCCTATCGGACAAACTTGAACAGAGGGGCAAGGTCCAAAGTCTGCACTCTTCCAAAATGCTGATGAAATGAAAGGCCAAGACAGGCTGGGAACAGTCCAGATTCAAGGAGCCCGATGAGGCGTGATGACGGCGATGATGCTGGGTCCAGGTTGAAGCCTGGATGGGAGGCTGACCATTGCCATAAAGCCCCGTACTGGGACACACAGGGACGCGGGAACATGAGCATTTGCTCAAGCACTGTGACATCATGGTAATACGGGAGAATGTCCTTGTTCCCAGGGGACAATGCTGACATCTTCAGGAGCAAGAATGGACACATCCCACAGATTACTTTCAAAGAGTTCAACAAAAGTAAAGCAACAAGCAATGACCGTGAAATGACCATGAGAAAGAGAAGGAGCAAAAGCACAGATACAGCTAAATGTTGACCTAGGTGAGTCGTGGACAAAATATGGGAGTCCACTGTGACATCTGGGACTTTTTCTGTGGGTGGACCCCAGTTCTTTTCAAGGTAAAAACTTCAGCAGAAACAAAGAGGGCAGGATAACATAAGGCCAAGCTCTGCTCGTTGCCACGGGCCCCCAGGTGGAGGCTCCCAGCAAGAGGGCATCTGCGGCCGGAAGGGGCTCAGGTGGTCTGCCCGCGGGGTGCCCACAGCGCCCGGCGCACATGGAGAACAGAGCAGGTAGCTCTTGCCCTCGTGGGGTTTACGTTCTAGACCAACGAGCACAAGCAAGTGCCGCCCTCTGTGCAATGACACCTCGTTAGCGGTACGGAGAAAGAAAGCAATGGCACAGCAGTGGGGGGACAGGATGCTGTCCTGCAGGAGCTCCCGGCCACGGGGTGGGCAGGAAGCCGAGAAGCGGCCCGGCCACCGCAGACCTTGAGAAGAGCCTTCCAGGCGGTGGGATCGGCGACGGGCACAGGAGACAGTCGGCAGCAGCCAGGGCGACGCGGCAGGAAGAGGGGCCTGAGAGGCCAGTCAGGTGGACGGGATGAGGCTTGGGGGCGCGGTAACTGGAGGCCGCTGGAGTGGATGATGTGCGTCGGGTGCCTGGAGCCCGGCGCCCGAGGATGACGGCAAGAACCAACAGCCTGGTACCCGGCTCACTGTGTGCCAGGCTACGACCACGCTACCGCTCCCAGCAATTCACTGCCCGCATCAGCCAGTGAGGAAGGCCAGGCGGTTTCCCCGTAGACCGATGAGAAAAGCACACTGGGCCCTTGCAGAGAAGAGCTCTGCACCGGCTAGAACCGTGTCCCCTGAAAAGAGGTGTTCGGCTTTGACCCACATACCCGCGGACGTGGTGTCCCTGTGGACGTGGCCATATGCAGAAATGGGCTTTGCAGACGCCTTCGAGTGACGATGAGGCCACGGGAGCAGGGCGGGCCCTGAAGCCAATGCCTGGTGCCCTGAGAAGAAGCGGGAAATTTGGGCGCAGACACACACAGACGGAAGACACGCATGTGAAGACAGAGGCAGACACGGGAGGGACGTGGCCATAAGCCAGGGACTGGCGGCAGCACCACAAGGCAGGAAAGAGGCAGGAAGGAGGCTCCCCCAGGGCGCGGGGGGCACACAGCTCTGCCGATGCCCGGCCTCAGACTTCCGGCTTCTGGAACTGGGTGAGGGTGGGTTTCGGTGGTTTGAAGCCCCCTGGCTTCTGGAGCGTGGTATGGGCAGCTCCAAAAGCCTCACGGGAGAACCGCCAAGTTCTGCACCCGACAGCAGCGGGCATTCACACTCTACGAGGCACTGGGGGCACCGAGGGGCTCCTGGGCCTTGTTCTGGGGACAGCTGCCCTGTGTGTGTGAGGCCCTCCTACGACTCGCCATCCTCGGCCCCGAGAACCGTGTCAGGTGGAAGTCCTCTGGACCCCACCAGCCGCGGGAGGGAGAAACGGAAGTCGGCTAGCCACTAGCCCCCCTCCCCAGTCCCCTGCAAGGCATAATTGAAGAAATTACAAGCTGGGGCCACATGGGGGTTCTCCCATCCATGGACGGGCCGCTGGACCTGTTCTGATGGACAGCTGGCCACGGAAGGGGCGGATGCTCCACGGGGTCCCCGTCTGCAGGAGGGACGGGGGGCCGTGACGGGGCCTCCCCGGGCGCGGTGAGCCGCCGCCCAGCTCAGATACCTGTCAAATCTGTGTGTGCAGCTGTCCAAACCGTGGTCCTGAAACCCGATGACTGGGGCTCCGAGGGGTCAGGGACGACGCACACGGGAGAAGCCGCTTTCTAATGAAAACATTTGCAGGGGAAACAAAGGAGACTTTCTCTCGGAAACTGGCCTGCCTCTGCCCCTTCCCTGGGAGGAAGGAGAGAGAAGAGCAAGCAAGCAGGGAGGTTCTGGCGGTGGGACGGGCTGCGGGGGAGCCCGCCGACCCTCCCTCGAGGACACAGTCCTGTCCCCCCGCTGGAGGACATGCTCTGCCTGCCCACAGTTTCAGGATGTCTGAGCCCTAACCAGAGAAGACTGTCTCCGTAAACAAACCCGTCAGCTTTACCATGAGCTTCTCAGGAGGCATTTTCCTCCCAGTGAGACAGCCACTCCCGGGGGATTCTGAACGTTGCAAGTTTTCATGTGGCAGTAAACAAGCGCCTTTGATTTCTCCCACGAGGTGCGCTGGGAATGGATCTTCTGGTCCAGCCTCCAAGCCGGGAGATGGCCTGCTTTTTGTATAACAGTAGTGACTATTTACACAAAGGAGCGGTAGTTCAACTTTCAAGTCTGAGCCAGAAATTACACATAAACAAACGGTCGTGACGGCACCAATGAGTCCCAGATGTGGCAGGTAGAAGGGTGGGGGCTCCTCCAGGCCGTCCTGCCTCGGACGACGGCGGACACGGCGTGCCAAGCCACCATGCAAACAGTGGGCGCTCTAGAAATACACGCCTGGGGAGTGAGATTGGGGAGTGCGGGATTTGAACTCAGGCCAGTGCACACGCCGTGCCCTAGGAGGATGGTCTGGAGCCGCATTTCAGTGGGCGGCCGGGGGCAGAGGGACAGGGATGGGTCACGGGGGTCTCGTGGCAGTGCACCGCTGGAAGCCACAGCAGACTAAATCCACCAGCGGCTGAGGTCCTGCGGCTGTCACTGATGCAGAGGACACATCCCCCTGACTGCCCAGAGGGCCACCTGGAAAGTTAACAGGGGCTGTAACAGGAGGACGAGGTGATGCTGTTCCGGCAGAAGCACAGGACACACTCTTCCCCACACCAGCTTCAGGGCACCATGTGGTTGCAACAGTGGCTGACATCGTCATCGCGTCCCAGCGGCAGGCTGGGTGCTGAGTTCCTGTCCATCGCCGCAGTTCCTTCTCCTGCATCTGAGTAGCAGACCCGCTATCGTTCTCCCTGGCTGAGGCTCTGGGGGCGGGACATGCAGAAGTCCCACGGGTGGGAAGAGAGGGACAGAGACTGGGACTGGCCAGGCCTGACCCCTGGGCGTGCTCGTCCTTGGCGCTAGAACACGCTTGTCTCTCCCCGGCCCTTCCTGCCTGGAGTAACCGGTTGGCTTGGTCACCACACGAAGGCTCACTACCTTCCTCACGAGGCCATTTGGCAGCAGGTATCATAGCTACTGTGCGTCAGGCCCGGCCGGTGTTCACACACAGAGGATGCGTCCAGGCGCTGGGCAGAAATCAGTGATCAAAAAATAAAATAAAATAAACTTTCGAAGCCCCTGGGGGGCTCAATCAGTCGAGCATCCGGCTCTCAATTTCGGCTCAGGTCATGATCTCAGGGTCACGAGACTGAGCTCTTCTTTGGGTTCTGCGCTGAGCGTAGAGCCTGCTCAGGATTCTCTCTCCCTCTCCCCCTCCCCTCCTCATTGTGTGCACGCTCTCTCTACAAAGAGAGAGAGAGAGAGAGAGAGAGAGAGGCGAAATCCCTGCTTTCCTGGAGGTGAGAGTCCAGCGGGAGAGCTAGAAACCGCGGTGAAAAAGTAATTCACACGGCCTGAGGGAGGGAAAGGGATGGCGGCGGGTGCCGGGGGCTGAGGGCGACAGTCCAGGCGGGCGTCCCACGAGCCGGATCTTTGTTTGAGGCTGAGGGTCCAAATGGGAATCACGGGCGGCTCCTGCGGACAAGACGCTCCGGGCTCATCCGGGGGACACCCGACACGGGACCCAGAGCCACCACGTGTGCGCGATGCCGTGACGCGGGCAGGAACAGGTGACGCGTGAAGGGAAGTGCCTAAGCGTGCTCCGAGCTGCGCACATGCACGTGTGTTACAGCCGCCCGCGTTGCCACCACCGCCACGGCCCCAGCGCTCGCTCCGTGCCAGCCCCGAGTGCTCGTGCTTCGGCTCCCTGGGTCCTCAGAACCCCTCCACAGGGAGGAATCTGGGGCTCGGGGACGTCAAACTACCCGCCTCGGGGCCCACGGTCTTGCGTCTGAAACCTGGCTCGTGCCCGGGGTCCTGATCTGCGACCGCTCTGAAGGAACGGACTTCTCCTCCATCTGCTGCAGACCGAACGGCACTTCTTGCATCGCTTAGACGCTCCAAGTGTGCCGAGCGAATGACTGCACTTTAGAGATGCGTGTTCGGAGCTTTGCCTCCCATGTGTCTCCGCTCCCCGTCCTCTCCCCGGCCCCCTTGACATGGAGGAGAGGAGACATTCTGAGGCGCACACACAGCCCATATTCCGGCTCAGGCCCAAGCCGCCTGCCTCCCCGCCTCTTCCCGCTGCCCTTCTGGACACGAGCGTGTTTGGAGGATAGCGGGTTCTGGAGCAACATGGCGCCATGGCCCCCTCCTCCCCACTCGAGTTATGCCCGCCTCGGGATGGAAGAGCGCTGGATCTCCTGCACGCCCACCCTCTCGGCCTGGCGAGAGCTCCGGCGTCCGGCCAACCCCGGGCCGGTGGCCTCTGCGTGACCGTGCAGGCCGCAGGATGCCGTCTAAACTCAAATCCGATCACTGGCCGCTTCCCGGTCCATCCCGAATGGAAGGCATGGAAAGGTGTGAGGGCTCATCAAAGGCTCCAGGCTCGGCTGTGTGTCTGAGGCTCAGACCAGCCCCCGAGCGAGCGGGAGAGGAGCTCACCCAAGGTGCTCTGGGGGCCCAGAAACCTTCTCCTGGAGCGGGGGGGCCTAGTTGCAGGCTGAGCTGGGCTCCCAGTCCAGGGTGTCAGAGGGTTATCTGAAGCCTTTCCAGACCGCTCGCGTTGGAAAAATCACCCTCGAAGGCTGCCATCCCCCAGCTCTCCGGTGAGACTTGTGGAGCCTCTGCCTCCATCCTGGCCAGAACCGCCAGGGCCAGCTTCTTCACTTCCGCACCCCTGCCCTCTCCGCTCTGCACAGAGCCCCACTGACTTCAAAGGGAAGGACAGAGGGGAGACAGGAGGAGACGGGGGCCAGTCAGCAGCAGCGCGTGTGCCTGTGTGAGCTCCGTACTTGCAGCGCCGACCCCAACAACAGGGCCACGGCGGGTGCTGACATGGGGAAAAGAGAAGCCGGAGGGGAGGACCCTTAGAGAACGGGGTCAGGCTTGGCCACGCTCGCACGAAGGTGCAGTTCCAAAAGGGCCCGGAAGCCCCGAGCGGGGGCCGTCCTTCATGCAGGAATCGCCTTCCAGAGGTTAGGCCCGAAGAACGTGGGAGAGCCCGCGCTCCCTGACGTCTGCCCGGCAGCCGCGGACCACCCAGGCCCGAGAAGGCGCCACTTGCCGTCAGAGTCAGAGGAAAACCAGGGTGAGGGCGCCAGCACATCCGCACCCTGTGAAAGCTGGTCTCTGTGGCAGCAGCCGGTAGTGTGGGGAAGCGAGCGCGGGCAGAGCAAACGGGGCTCGCGGAACCTAGGGTCCTTGGGGAGCGGGGGCCCCGGGGCTGTAAAGCGGCTTGTCCCCAAACCACACAGCCCGAAAATGGCAGGAGCAGGATGGGAGGGAGCGTCTCCTCCTCTGCTCGGCGTTTTCCTCCGCTCCTCCCCAGGGTGAGAGCTGGCT
>CM052888.1:1833807-1849435 GCA_028534135.1 Potos flavus | reverse complement strand
CCACACTCACACCTCACTCACACCGTACCTCACGCCACACTCACACCTCACTCACACCGTACCTCACGCCACACTCACACCTCACTCACACCGTACCTCGCACCACACTCACACCTCACTCACACCGTACCTCACGCCACACTCACACCATACCTCATGTCACACTCACGCCTCATTCACACCTCACATCATTACCACCCCTCACACCACACTCACACCACCTCACACTCTACCTCATACCACACTTCACACCACATGCCACACCACACTCACACACTTCACACCACACTCAGACCACATCATGTGATCTTCCAGCAGAAATTCATGTGTTGAAATTCTGATGCCCAAGATGATGGTATTAGGAAGCAGGACCTTTGGGAGGTGACTGGATCATAAAGGCAGTTCTTGGAAGTGGGATTAGTACCCTATAAAGGCCATCTTGGCAAGCTTGTTCACCCTTTCCAGCATGTGAGGACCCAGCAAGAAGTCTGAGACTGGAAATGTATTCCCCCCCCCAATCCTACCGGCACCCTGAACTCAGACCTCCAGCCTCCAGGAGCGGAGGGATAAACATCTGTGTTTCTGAGCCCTGGTCTGTGATGTCTTGTGAGAGCTGCCCAAGCAGATGAGGTCTTGAGCCCATACTTACATTACTTCCTTCAGTCTTCACAGAACCCAGTCCTGAGTCCATTTAAGAGGTGTGTGAAGTGCAGCTTAGAGAGCCAAACGTCTGGCCTGTGCACACATCCAGCGAGTGTCAAGGAGAGATCTGGCCAGGTCCGACCCTAAGCACATGCTTTAGTCCCTGGGAGGAGAGACGTGCCAGCGCGGTCATTTCCAGGCGTCCAAGCTCCTCCCTCCCATCCTAGTGACACACACAGATCCGCTGGATGAGACACAGCTGCTGACTGGCCATTGTGCAGCCTGCAAGGGGGGCTGGAGGGGCGGTGTCTCCCACACAAACCGGCCCCGTTCCAGGCCTCAAAAACAGGCCACTAACCCTCCATGGGGGACCGTGCAGGGCGCAGACCCATAACTGTTCTGGGCTGCTCTGCAGCCTCCGGCCCTCCTGAGTTTATCTTTATGTAGCACAGACTCTCTGAACGCTTCAACACTGCTATGAAAACCCAGATCGTTTCTGGCAGTTAAAGACCTGACTCACCCATTGTTCCTGCTCATTGTCATTTTAGAAAATTCCTCCAAATGGGGCTCCTGTGGGTCCAGGCAAGCGGGCCTTCCAGTGACCCCCACGCCATGTGTCAGGTCACCCCTCACCTGTTGGAGGGGCGTACTTTCCCGTTTTATCCGGACACGCTGCTTCTCACATCCTTGTCTTTCCTGGACTCACCGGTTCTGGGATTCACCCATATTCTTTCCTAAAGTCTTAAAACAATTTCTCTCACTTTATTATTTTTGGATGAATGCGAATGAAAGCTGTCTTTGGCTCTCTAGAATGGATGGAAGGGTTGCTAGGGTCACAAGCTTCAAGTTCGCTTTGTTGGAGAAAAATCAATAGTAGACTCTGGAGCGTTTTTCACTCACACCCTTCTTCAGTCTGAGATGAGGAGGCGAAGGAGGAGAGGAGAAGAGGAAAGGAGGAGGAGGAGTGGGGGGGAAGGAAGGGGGAGGGGAGGAAGAGAAGGAGGAGGAGGAGGAGGGAGAGCAGGAGGAGAAGGAGGGGAGGAGGAAGAGGAGGGGAAGGGGAGAGGGGAAGGAGGGGGGAGGGGGAGGAGGAAGGTGGGGAGACCCGGATGTGCTCCCTTCATCACATCTGCTTCGGGACAGCAGGATGGAGGGAAGGGGAAATGCCGCACGTTCCGGAGCTGGACGTCACGTTCCCCTCCCCCACACTGGCCAGAACAGAGACAGAGTCCTATGTACTTGGGACCGTGCGTCTTTAGTAGGGATGGATTCTGAGATGGTGGGTCCTTGGGCAGGATCATCCTGTATCTAGTTACAGTCAGGGTGGGTAACACAGTGGTTTCTGCTGCGACCCCCATCGTGCAGATACTCTGTTGAGAGACCCAGGGAGCCCAGCGTGCAGCCTGGATGTATGTTCTCCTCCTGGTTTCTCTGCTCCGAGCGCTGGGATCTGCCAGGGTCTCAGTTTGGACCTCGTGCAGACGCCTTCGGGTGCGAGCCCGAGGGGTCTGTTTAGGAGGAGGCCTCTGGAGGCAGGAGGCGGAATGACGATGGGGAAGAGGAGGAACCAGGTCAGGGTGACCAGTGCGGGCACAGGGCTCCCTCCGTCTGGGGCCTTGGGGGGCTGCGTGGGTCACCCTCGTAGGCTTTCACCTGGGACCGTTCGTTGCCCGCCAGCTCTCATGTCACTGGTGGAGGGCCGCTCCCAAGGACAGCGGCCCCTGGCATTCCTGGCCCGCCCCTCTGCAAGCCGGCCGAGCCCTTGCCCGTAGCAGAGAGCTCCAGATAGGAGGCAGGTGCTTGCGGGTGAATTTGTGCTCCCACAACGCCCGCCGCTGGGCGCAGTGCTCCGGCCGTGTGTTGAGCTGGGAAGAAACGTCCCCACGTCTCCACGAGGCCACTGCCTGCCTCCCAGCGGTAGCCGCTGGCTCCACGGCTTGGCCACCTGGAAGATTCCAGGGAAGCCCCATGTCGCCGACAGCCCGGGCGTCTGCTGAAGAGCACCCGAGGGGTCTCGGGAGGGAATAGCACAGTACGCTGGAGCGGGGTCTTCACGGGGCTTCACTCTCCCCCAGTCTGCAGCTCGAAGTCCAAGGCCGGGGTGCTGGCTGGGCTGGTTCCTCCTGGGGCCGCGGGGGAGACGGGGTCCCAGGCTTCTGCCCCCCGCTCTCGGTGGTTGGCTGGCATCTTCGACGTCCTTGAGCTGGTGGATGCGTCCGCCCACGCCTGCCCTCCTCTTCACAGGCTGTTCTTCCTGCGTGCCTGTTTGTGTCCGCATCTCCCCTTCTTATAAGGACGCGGTCATGTTAGATTGGAGGCTCCTGACTAGCATGACTTCATCTTAACTAATTACGTCTTCAAGGATCCCATTTCCAAATAAGGTCACATTCTGAGGTCCAGCCCATAACCGGGTGGAAGAAGGAGGCAAAGGGGGCTGCCAGGTTACCTGTGGGCCAGCCGGACTCAGGAGGACCCAGCCCCAAGGGCAGGGGAAGGGGTGTCCAGGGGCCCCCACGAGGCTCCCCCTGAGACCCCTAGTGGTCGAACGAACGCTTCCGTGCAGTAAGCACAGGGAAGGAAGCTGGGGCCGGTTGGTCGGACTTGCATCTGCCGCTAGCTCACCGTGGCCCGTGGTGTTGCACGCCCCGAGGCCCACCTTCAGCTTCTCTGAGGCAGTGCCAGGGGCCTCACCTCAGGCAGGCGGAGAGCAGGTGGGGTGTGGGCCCCCGACTGCCGTGAGTGCGTGTTTCCAGCCTCGGGAGTGCAAATGCCTCCCCTGTCCACGCAAACTCGGGATCTGAATGCACTCCAGGGTGCCGGCATTCGGGCCCGAGAGCTAGTGGCTAGCCGTCCTCCCCCTGGAGAACAATCCATTTAAAACTTCTGAGCTGTCTAGACTTGTTATCTGGCCCCTAATTCCTGAGAGCCCCGAGCGGGCAGCAGCGGGACAGTCGAGATAGCAAGAGGGTGAAGTCATTGGCGTAAATCCTGAGGCAGGAAGTCGGTCCCAGGGACGATGGATGAGCGTGGGGCTGGTGCCCGCACGGGGGGCAAGATAACGTGTCTAGACTCCGCTGGCCATTTCCTCCTCTTCCTTTAGGTGGCCTATCGGCCGCCCCCCTGCCTTCCTGCTCGCTCTTCTGGGCCTTGCAGGAGGCAGCCTCTCGGGAAGATCTCGGCCCTCTCCAGCGCGAGGTGCTGCCCCGGCCCCCGCCGCAGCGGGGCGTGGGTGCTCTCTGAGCCACGGTGCTGGGGGAGGGGGCGCTGAGGCCTTTCTGGAAAGGCCACGCCAGCCTCTGTCACTTCGTCATTTCTGAGAGTTCCGTGGGTGAGGGGAAAGATGACGTTTTCTCTCGCCAATCTCCAAAGGTCGGTGGAAGGTCACTGGTGGGACCCGGAGGACACAAGCTGATGTCACACCGAGAGACTTCCACGAGCCCGGGGGGGAAGCCTGAGGCGAGTCTTATCTGAGACAGCCCCGAGAGCTGCAGAGCTCCGAATAACCTCGTGTTTCCGGAAAGCAGAGCTAATTCCATTGGCCCCCGTCCTTGCCGGGTGATCCCGGATCCCGCGGCTCGGGGTGGGAGAGGGGTCAAAAGGTCATTTGGTTCACTCCCCTGCCTCCAGGCAGCCTCCCCCAGCAGAGGCATCGTGTGTGTTCCCACGTGCGGGGACACAGGTGAGGACGGGGCGAGGGAGCGGCGGGAACGCCTGCCGGGATGATGACGTGGTAATCCCCGGCAGCTGCTCGCGGGCGTCGGCGGGCGTCGGCGGCCATGACGGCGCCGCGACGTGGGCGGGGCCTCTGTGCAGAGGGGCGCGCGGCCACCACCACCGCGGTCCCAACGGCCACACACACGACAGTGGCAGGGACAGCAGGAAAAGCGGAACGGCGGTCGGCCGGGTGCTGGTCCGTCTCCTCGACTCGTCCAAACAAGCCCGCGGGCTGGAGGGGCAGGTACCAGATGAGGCCGGAGAGGGGAGGAGTCTGCCCAGCGTCGCCTCACCTGGCGGAAGGCGGCCCAGGATGTGGACCCGGGCGGGGCTGGCTTCAGAGCTACAGGGGGCTGGCCAGGCCTCTGCCTCCCGCTGGGGGCCCTCCGGGCTCGGCGGCCTCCCGGACCTCCTGGCCACCGATGGACCAGGTGGCAGTGGTTGGAGGAGGCCCAGGGGACACGGCTAATAAGCAGAGGGTCGGGTGCCTCCCAGGCCTCCTCCGAGCCCCTCCCGTTCCTCCGCGTGCAGTGCCCTCGGGCAGATCTGAAGGCCCCACAGCCCGTGGTGGAGATGGAGGGAACTTCCCTCCACCGGGACTTGCCCTACGCTCGCGTCACTGGGGGCGATCCAGCGCCTCCTGTGTTCCCGTCACACACACGAGAGAAGCTACGCCGTGCGTGACAGGGGTCGGGTCTCCAAGAGGAGAGCTTGTCAAGATGCACAAGGACCCTGAGGGCCACCCAGCCCCCGGCAGAGCCTCAGGCCAGAGCTGGACCCCGGAAAAGGAGGCACAGAGACTGAAAGCAGGGACAAGGAGGGACAGGGCCCAGAGTGACTGGGAGTCCCAGATGGCCGGGGCGCAGATGCTGCCTAATGTGGGAAGCCATGGAGAAGTGACATTTGTCAGTGGGGGTGTCCCAGGAAATAGTATGCAGCCGTGAAGAAGGACGGAGGGCTCTTCATACGACAACATGGAGGGGGTTCCAGAACGGATGAATGGAAATCCACGAGCCTCCGAACGGTACGTGTATCGTGCTTTCCTCTTGTGCAGGCAGGGTCTGCCCTGGGGTGACTCTCCGTGTGTGTGAACTCGCGTGTGTAGTATGTGTGCTCCGGACGTGGGCGCCTACGTCACACGCTTCTGTGCCCATGAGCTCTCCAGATCCTGGCACAGCGGGCAGGTGCCTGTGGGAGGAGCCAGGGAGATGCCTTTTTGTGCCTTGGATTTTTCACCAAAGGAATATATGGTCCTAAGTCCATTCTGTTGTCCAGTGTGGCATTCTCTTGAATCATAAACGGCCCCCTTTGTGCCAGGGATCCCCCCCAGGGATCCCAGAGGTGAGCAGAGGGCGTGTCTGTGGCAGTGAGAGATGCCTGGGGTTCCCCCGGCCAGCCCCCCTCCCCCCGCGGCACCCACACCCGGTGGCCCTGCTCAGCGTGGTGCCGGGACGCACGCCCCCTCATGCTTCCTGCAACACCGCATTCTAGAACCTGCGCCAGAGCCCCGGCGGTCCGCAGTCCCAGCAGCGACTGAGCAGCTGCCCGTGGGGTTAGCAGAAGAGTTCGTTCGAGAAGATTAAACACCTTCCCCCAGGCAGGAGGCCAGAATCCCGGGAGGCCGACGCCCCAGGATTTATGGGCCTCCCCAGTGCTCGGACTTTGTGACTCGCCCGTTGAGAGAGGCAGGGGTCAGGGGTTATCTCCGGGTGGGCAGCTGGGGGCTGCCTGCGGCCCCTCCCTCCCTGCGGCATCTGCTAGAACCATTAAGGGGTCCCCCCTTCTCAGCAACAGTGGGTGGTGCAGCTCTGGTTACTGACCTCCGAGCTGCCCATACACGGCGCAGACCCCCGGCAGGGCCGAACGGGCCGTTCACGGTTCCAGCCAGGAGGGGCAGGGGCAGGAGGGACGGACGGGAAGAGCGACAAAGGAGGACAGTCCCCGTCGGAGCAGATCTGAGGCCCCTTGCATGGGGCGTGCTGTGGGCACCACGGGAGGGTGGGCAGGGGACGTTTGTTCTTGCCGCTGACGGTCAGAGGCGGTCGTAACACATGGCCGCCCGGGAGCCTTGTGGGAGGCCCTGGGGTCAAAACGGAAAGCGTCCCACGGAGGGCCTGCAGGATTTTGAATTGCCCGTTCAGGCCTCCAGAAGGCGGCGCGGCGCGGCCTGGGCGTTCCTCGCCGTGGGGCTGGGGTGAGTGCAGCCCTGCTCTGCGCCTCAGTGTCCACATCTGTAACATGGGACGGGTCGTGCTCTCTCCAGCGAGCGTCCGGCTGAAGGGAGCCGGGGCAGAGCCAGGGCCCGGCCACGGCAGCCGCCCCTCCGAGGCCACGCGGCCCACCCCACAGGAGCGTCATGTGGGGATTCTGTCTCTGTCCCCATTTACGAGACGCTGAAGCTGAGAGAAACAAACCGGCCCAGCGTCTCAGGGCTAGTGAGAGGCAGGCAGGTCCGGATTTGAAGCCAAGCCCGTGTCAGCGTCTCCGTCCGTCGGCCCGACGGCCTCGGGCTGGCTTTCCCCTTGTTACCCCCCCACCCCCGGGCGGTGATCTTCCTCGGCCACCGGCCCCTGCGCGGCTCGGGCTCCCGTGTGTGCAGGTGAGCTGTGATTGAAGGCCCGCACTGTTCCCCAGACGCCGCTGCACCTGGAGGGTGCCCTTCTCCAGGCCCGGCGAGAGAGGAAGCCGTCCCCCGCGCCATCTCCAGATTTACGCAGCTTGGCGGGCTGGCCGTGTGGTATGACATTTCCTTCTCCTTCATTAATCTCGCGGCGGCCCTGGCTCCTCCTCACAGCGGGAGCTGCAGCCTGCAGGCCAGAACCCGTGCCCGATGAGGACGCTTCTCTGGGGAGGGGCCTCCGAGCTGCTTCGAGTTCGGGGCTGCCCCCCAGCCCCAGGGACGAAGCCCGTGCCCCGCGCCAGGACCGGGTGCTCACAGAGCCGCTGGGCGCCGGGCAGAAGCACGTGCCGAGGGAGTGGGACGCTTGGTCCGCCCGGATTCGTGCGGGGCACAGGCCGCTGGGCCAAGGACTTGCCTTTCATTACCCTCTGTTTATGTGTCTCGGTGTCCTTGGAGGGACGTCCAGCTCATCACCCCTTTCTACACGAGGACACGGTGGTCCGGGAGGCTGGAGGGACGAGGCCCCCCGCCAGCAACAGCACAGTTAGGGCTCCAAACGCAGGCCAGCGACAGGCCAGCCCCACGCTGGTCCCCGTCCCCGGCCGCCTGGGATGGGCTGCGGGGTTCCACTCTTCTCTCGATCCTTCACGGACCGCTCACACGCCGCGCAGTTCACGGGTTTAAAATGCACGATCTGGTGGGTTTTAGAATATTCATCCCGATGCGTTCCAGAATGCTTTGTCACCCCAAAAAGACCCCTCGTCCCTTTAGCTGCCCCCCCAAAGTGCCCATTCCCAACGCCCCGAGCACGTCGCACTCTGCTTCCGTCTCTGGTGCACATGCCCTTAACGGCCCCCTGTGACTCCTCCGTCCCGGTCCAGAGTCCCCACGGCCTCCAAGGTGCCCGGGTGCACTCCTTGTCTCAGCCCGGGGGCCGTGCTTATGGCCCTTCTGGTCGGAACTTCAGACTTGGGATTACCAAGGGGGCTGCAGCCCTCAGGGAGCATAAGGCCCCGTGCAGGGGTGTGGGGGTGGGGGAGCAGAGTGCGGGCGGATCCTGCTGGGATCCCAGTGGGGCAGCGGGCAGTGGGGAAAGGGAGCCATCGGCTGTGTGGCGTGCACTGAGTCAGAACAGGAGGCCTAAGCAGGAGGAGTTGGGGTCCAAGGGAGGACGAGGGGGCAGGGGCTCCAGGAGGGGAACGTGGGTCTGCGAAGATGAGGAGGTAGGAGAACAGGGTCCCTTTAGGAACGCTGAAGACTCAGCGTGAAACCCAAGAGGACCAGTGGGTGAGGGCAGGACAGGCTGCCTGGAGGCACAAGGACCCTGGAGCCCAGCGGGGGGAGGCTAGTGGGGTGCCCCCGTGTCCCCCGGCCATGCACGGTCCCCTTGAAGCCAGAGGCACCTCCGTTCTTCTGTGTTCCCAGCTCCCGGGCAGGTGACCCAGGGAACCGCGGAGGGAGAAGCTGGCCTGGCTGCAGAGCGTGAGGACAGGCCCTGGGGCGCAGGCCTCTCCAGCATCCCGTCGGAGCAGGGAACGAGGTGCTCCCGGCACGCTTGTTGCCTTTCCCACTGGCCGGCTGCGTGTTGGGGGCAAGGCACGCTGGCGCCCCGGTTGTCATGTCCCGTCCTTAAGTGTTGAGAGTGCCGCGGGGCCGCGGGGCAGAGCAGCCCCGGAGATGGGGTGTGTCTGCTGGGGACGAGGGCGGACGGGGTCCCCCGCCCCCTCACGTTCCAAGGCTGCTGCTTGCGCGGGAGACCACGCCGGAGGTACGGCTCTGAGGGAAAGTCCCACAGAACCGTCCCTCCGCCGGCTGCAGCCCCTTGCCGGGTGTGGAGGCCGCGGCGCCACTGTCACGTCCCCCGCCGCCCCCACGAGACCCCAGCGCTGTCTCCCGCTTCATTTGGGAGCGTTCGGAGGGGACGTTTAACAAGGGTCTTGCCGGCAAGATGGTGCCATCGTGGGACGCGCGACAGAACCGCTCTTTGTGGAGCGATGACCCAAAGCTGCCTCTCTGGGCTGACGGATTCTAGAAAGCGGCGCTTCCTTGGGGAGTCAGTGCAGGGCACAGGGCAGGGCGGGTCGAGCCCAGGAGCCTCCCCGGAACAAGGCAACTGCCAGCGTTTATTAAGCTCCTCTGGTTTACCCACTGTGAGGGCCGAGAGACGGGGACGGAGCCTGGTGGCCTTCCAGCATTCTGGCGTGGGTCCGGAGAGGTAACAAACGCCCCATATATCCTCTCGCAGGCTGGATTTCCTGCCTGGCGCTGGAGAGCCGGGGAGGGGGTAGGGGTGGCGTGTAAGGTTTCCTCTGTCCTCCCCGCACCGCCCCCCCAGCTCCCAGACCATCCATCAGTGCACGGCTCACCTGTGAAACCCAAGGCTGGGAACCACAGCACTATTCCGTTACAGAATCAAGATTTATCGGAACATGACAGGCCTGTGGGGTTTTTACGACACGCATGGCGCCAATCCCTTCTGTTAACCTGCTTGTCCCTGGCGGGCCGGGCGCGTTTCATGGCTGCCAGCACCATTCCATCTGCTCCTGACCTTGTGGCGTTTTGGCAGTGAGGACAAAACGTCCAGCTTTGTCTGGGCCCCGTGGGCTGGATTATCCCTTCAGCACTGGCAGGCTGGGCCTGCGTCCCCCCCCCCCCCCCCCCGCGGAGCGGGACCCCCCGGGCTCCACAGCCCCCTCCCCGGCCTGGTGTGAATGACATTCAGATCACGCTCTGACAGTCCCATGAATTATCTGTTTCCAGCCCTGCCTCCCCTGCGCTTTCATCTCCATAGCAGAAGCCACGTCGGGGTGTCAAGAGGGGGTTTCCTTCTCGTGAAATCATCCCTTGACATCTCTACAAAGGCCCCGTGACACCCGAATTGCCTGTGTCTCATGAAAGAGAGACACGGCCGGGGACCATTTGGAACCTCTTAAAAAAAAGGAGGTCGGTGCCTCCTGGAGGCTGCGGGGAGGGACTCTGGGGCGCGGCGGGGAGCATGGCCCAAGTCTCAATGACGTGGTTAAGAAGGGAAGCCATATGCACGCGAAGCGGAACCCAGCGGGAAGCTGGACGCTCTCGGATGTGCTGTGACTTCGGGTCCGCCCTGGCCGGAGAGCCCAGGGTGGCTTTCCTGGGACTCAGTGATGGCTACCTGTCTGCTCGGCGAGCTCCCTCGTCTCAGCGGGACCCGGCTCTGGGCTTGGGAAGCCGAGGGAAGTTTGCCGTTCAGAACGGGAGATGGTGGGGGGCTTCTCATGGGCGGGTACAGAGGGCGGCTGTCCTTCTCCCCGCTGAGAGGGTGCCGCCTGCCTCTTCCCCCTGCAGCCAGCCTGCGGGGAGGGAGTGACAGTGATGGCAGCTCGTGCTCTCTGGGCCTGTGCCCTGGGCTGGGAGTTCCCGGAAGCCTGTGAAGAAGACACTCTGTGGTTTCAGTCTTGCTGGTGGCACAGTCAAGGCAGGGTCACGCAGACGGTCCAGGAAGGGCTGGGGCGGGAACCCAACAGATGCCGAAGTCGTGTTCCCAAGTGGGAAGAGTCGAGCCTACTACTAACCAGATCCCACTCCGGATCCTGGCCTCCTTCACGGCGTCTACACAGTGGGGAGATGCCATCTGCCTCACCGAGTTTAGGACTCAAAGGAGAATGGATGTGTCCTTGTGTGCAGTATGCAGCAGGCACTCCGTGGTTGTTGATGGACCATGGAGTGTGTGTGTCCTGATGTCAAGGGGGCTGGGCCTGAGGCCCCACTGTGTGCACTTGGCGGCTGCGCGGTCTCAGCCAGGTCCTGTGTCCGCCGTGGGCCTCAGGTTTCGAGTCTGTGGAGTGGGGACGTGCTCGTGGCACCCACGTCACAGGTCAGCCTGGGAGGTCACAAGATGCCAGCCACGCGCTCCACAGACGTCCCCCCGAGGACAACCGGGCTACTGTCGCCTCCGCGCTCCTCAACCACAACCCCTGGAAAGTGACTCCTGTGTCTGAAAGTGCTCAGTGAGGCCCAGGGGCAGCGGCACGCCTTTCCTGGATGTGGCTGCTGCGTGCTGGGATTTGCAGGGGCCCCCGTGTCCCAGGCCCTGCCGCGGCTACCGTACCGCACGGCTGCCGCACGCAGCCATCTGGCGAGGTGGCAGTTTGTCGGCCTTGGAGGGGCCAAGTATTTCTGTTTGCAAATGAGAAATAAGAAACATTGGCGCAGGCCAGACCAGCACGACTGCCTCCTCCGTGCCCCCTCCGGACTCCCCACCGGGAGACCAGCAGGACACGGACTCGAGGTTCAGACCTCCAAGCTGGCCGTGACCTGAGCTAAAATTGAGAGAGGGTGGAGTGCGCTGGCTGCCGGAGAGGCACGGGACTCCGCGGACACAGAGAGCTCCTTACCGACCTTACCTACCGGGGTAGGAACAGGGATGGGTGTGGGGCTGACTCACCCGCACCGCCCCACCCCCCAGGATGGGAACAGTGCCCGGGGAAACGCACCCGCGTTTGTATGGAGTATGGAGTATGGAGCTCCGCCTGCCTACTCTGCATTTCATGGGAGAGGCCTGACGTATAGTGTGATGGTGGAAAGGCGAGATGGTGCAGCCACCCGGGAAGATGGCGTAGTGGTTTCTTACGAAGCTGAGCACACTCTTACCATATGATCCGACAATCAGGCTCCTTGGAAGTTTACCCAAAGGAGTTGAAAACTTACATCCACACAAAAATTGGTGCACAGATGTTTGCAGCAGCTTTATTTATAATTGCCGAAACTCGGAAGCAACCAAGACGTCCTTCAGTGGGTGGAGGGAAACAGAAACGGCAGCACACCCACAGCGTGGAGTATCGTCCAGTGCTGAGGGGCAATGAGCTATCCCGCCGGGGCAGGACATGGGGGACCTTGGCTGCACGTCGCGAAGCGACAGAGGTCGGTCTGAGAAGACCACACGAGACTTGATTCCAAGTCTGCAGCGTTCTGGAGAAGGAGGACGCGGAGGTAGTGGGCCCGGCGGTGGTGGGGAGGGGGGTTCGCGGAGGACGGTGAGGGCAGCGAGACCTGTCTGGGAGGCTGTAATGGGGGAGACGCATCTCGATCCATTCGTCGAGCCCGGCAGACGTCCACCGCCCAGAGGGAAGCCCGAGGGCAGCTATGACTTTGAGTGACGATGACGTGTCAGGGTGGGATCATCAGCCGTAGCGGAAGATGTTAGTCGCAGGGACTCTGCGTGTCAGGGACACAGAGGAGCAGGTGGGGACTCTTGGACGTCCTTGTTCGAATTTTCTGCAAACCTACAGCTGTTCTAAAAATAAATTCTATCGATTTTCTAAGGACAGTAGTAAAATAGTGCCAGTGTGGACTCTGGAGCCAGACTGCCCAGGTTTGAACCGTGGCTCGGCTGCCCCAGTGTGTCATCTTGGTGAGGCTGCCGAGCCCGGCTCTGCGGTCAAACGCTCCCTGTGCCACCGGGACAGCGTCCTGCACAGGACGGGCCTGCGTGCACGGTCAGTGACCTTCAGCAGGGAGACGGGTCTAGACTGTCTCTGCAGCCCCGGCTCATTCAGCCAGAAGCCCCGAGAGCAGACCTGAGGCTTCCCCGGAGAAGGAGCAGTCCCGCGTGTGCACGGCGGCTCCAGCCTGCGCCGAGAGGTCCGGCGGGGGGCCCAAAGGGTGCTGGACTCGCCCGGCCGGCCCCGCCGCCACTAGCCAGCCCCTGAAATTGATCCCTTACTATCTCTCTCCTGCTGTTTCTGTTTCTCTGGCAGGACCCTGACCAGCCAGCCATCAGCTGCATTCACGGCGCTTCCGCTGGCAGCCAATTCTGATGGCACTGGACGCTGGGAGGGTTTAAATGCCCCATAGATTCAATTCAGATCATGTTTTCTACAAAAGAGGAAACTGAGGCTCACTAGTCATGACACCCCCTCTGGAGTCTGGGGGTCAACAAGGTCAGGGACGGGTCGAGGTCCATGCAGCTCCCATGCAACCAGGCCAGTAGACGGAGGTTTGAGGAGCCCAAGGAAGGGCCAGCTATAGCGGTCAGAACCTGACGACTTCCCGCCCCGACCTTGGTCGGGATCCCGGCGTCCGCCTCCCACGGCAGATGCCCCTTATCCTCCCAGGGGACAACTGAGAGCTTCCAATGGGTTTTTATTAGAAACAATTGGAGGATCCAGCTGCTCCTGAAACGTTTTGAGTTGCACATTTTTTGCATTCCTCCTCGACCTGGCACTGCTGGGACGTTGCCATTTAAAAAAAAAAAAAGTAATAATTCTGGTATTCGAAATTTAAAAAAAATCACAGCCTTCCTTTCCTTGACTCATTTCCTGTGGTGTTTCCCTAGCCTAATCGAAACCTGACAGGCTGCATGGCAAAGGGCGCCAGGGCAGAGTTGAGCGTGGGGAACAGTGCTGTCGTCCAGACGGGCGGGAAGAAGTGCAGGAGAGGGGGCTTCCCCTGCTGGAAACGAAAAGCAAAGGGAAGGGCCAGAAGGAGGACATCCTGCCATGTAGCATGCAACCCAGCCCTTCGAATAGGAGAAAGACGGAGCTAGCGGTGTGGGGGAGGTGGGCCCCCTCCTCGTTCTCCTCCAGTTGTCTCTGGCTTTGCAAGGACACCAGAGGTCCTGGGAGTGACGTCCTCACAAGCGCTCCTACCAGGGACAGAGGAGCAAAATTTTTCGCCCCCCACAGCTGGATAAAAATAAGCAAACTATTAGCAACCATGAGAATCTCAGCGAAACCCACCACCAAGAATTCTGGGGGACAGTAGCCAGTCATGGGGTACCCACACCCGCACGTGGCAGAGCCATTAAATTGCCCAACATCTTCCTCTCTGGCATCTTACATCAACGACGGTAATTGTAGCTAACTTGTAGTCAGCATTTACCGTGGAGCAGGCACTTCATCGGCATTTCCTCACTTGATCCTCGAAAGAATGCCATTGGCTGGCTAGGATAGACGACGCGATTCCTTTTTCTCGGGAATCTGTACTTCCACCAAAGACATGTGAGGGACAAGAATGGTTCTTCACAGCGACACCAAGCTAGCAAATACCAAAGGTGCGTCAGTTACAGCACGGATAAACGGGCGAAGTGTGCTCCCACCGCGGACTATTAACAGCCATAGCACAAGCGTGGGCGAGTCTCACAGCCAATGATGGGTGAGGGGAGCAAGATCCCAAGAGCACACACCGTGGGATTCCCTTCGTACGGAGTTCGCAAGTGGGCAACACTAACCCGTGGTGAGAGGTCCGGGCAGTGGTACCCGTGGGAAATGTTGACTGGAGGAGGCACAGAGAGCCCTCTGGGGGACTGGAAATACTGCATACTTGATCCGGTGATGGCAACACCAGGGTACTTAGGTTGTAAACTTCCCTGGGTATTTATAATGTCAATTCAAATGGAGAGAAAAACACAGGCCCCACCCCCCACTGACCTACAGCCTAGCTGGGGTGATGGGCACACTCCAGGGAGTTCGGAGAAAGGATACATCAGTTGAGACTGGGATGGGGCAGGAAGGCGACGTGGAGTCATAAGTTAGACAACCTTAGAGTCTCCTTGAGACCTCTGTTGGCTCATGAGGGCGTCTCTATCTTCATGTATCATTTCCAAGGTTCACATCAATGTGTGTGCATGTGCGTAAATCCCCGCCTTCCCCTATTTGTGCGTGTGTCTGATTTGAGGTTTTATGTACTTGCACCAAATACGGAAAGCTTAAATGGACAATGTCATTGGCATTGTCACCATCCGTAGTCTGAGTACATGAGGTGATTGTCCAATGGTTCTCATTTTTCCTAACACTTACTCCCCTCGTCGGTGCATATTGAGACAAAGGGCGGAGAAATGAACGTCCGCCTGTTACGTGCGGGAGCTGGTGCACATAGACTTGGGATGCTGTCCCACAGACACTCCTATCACAGTTGTCACATCAGTGTGCAGCAAGAACCGTCAGAAGGGGACTGGGCTACTGCCTCCCAGAAGTCCGTCCTCCCAGCTCCATGTCTCAGGAGCGCTTTGTAAAATAACGAAACCAAATATCACTGCCGAGAAGGGTGTGTTGTGGATTGACTACTTGCCAGTCTCGGAATGGTCAGTCCTCAAATATGCAGAGCAAGTCAGATAGGAAGTGAAATGCTCTCAAGCATGAGGGATATTCAAGAAAGTAATAAGAAGAGAAGAACGTTTTTATTCTCTCTCTTGCTGAATTACGGTTCTGAGCATATCTAAACCTAAGATGAATTCTTGAGTCAAGGTGGTCATTATTGGTGAGTCTGCACCAAGCTCTTGTCATCCTATGTGGGCTGGAAGAAAGTGGCCGCACTCTGGTTAATTGACTCACCACATAGAGCCTCTATAGAGAACTGATTTTCAAAAAACCCAATCAAATCAAAGCTAATTAAGTCAACCAACAGGTCTTGAGAAGCTGGGGTGTCCCATGCTCTGTGTTTGGCGCTGTAGGTCATGAAGGACAATGACACCACCCATGCCCTCTTGGCACTCATGGCTTCTATCTCAGCCATACAGTCCTTCTTCCCAGAGAGGAGTGGTGGCTAATTCACAGTGCGGTTAGGAAATGTGGTCATTCTTCTGAGTCACAGCTGTGAATGTCAATGCCTCTGTACTATATACACACAGAAGAACCAGCTAAGGGAGTTTCCGATTGTCAGAAGGTAACAAGTTCA
>CM052888.1:1819139-1833307 GCA_028534135.1 Potos flavus | reverse complement strand
CAGCGAGAGCCATGGCTGACTGAGGCCTGGCCTCCTCTGAATTTACGTGCCAGTGAGGGAGTCAGACAGTAAACAAACACGAGAATAAAGGGGCAGATAAATATGCCACGTGGTGATAGAACGCTTCAAAGAAAAATATAGCAGGATGTGGGACAGGGAATAAAGGAATAAGAGGGCTACTTTAGACGGAATACTCATGGGAGGTCTTGCTGATGACAGAGCTGCAGAGGTCAAGGTTGTGGGTCCTAAAAATAGCTAGGGGTTCTTGCAGAAGAGGGAACTGCCGTGCAAAGGCCCTGGGGTAGGTGTGCACTGGGAGTGTTTATGGAGTACAAGGAGGCCAAGTGGGGTCAAAGAGATGATGAGGCAAGATAATGCAGGGCCCGGGAGGCCCAGGGAGGGTTTTGGAATTTTTGCAAACTAAGCACAGAAGCTGCTGGAGGGTTTCCAGCGATAAGCGATGGAGTTGGATTTCCCTTTAAGGGGATCACTCTGGATGGTGAGTGGACAGTAGAGTCCAAGCAGAACAAGCAGGGAGCTGTGGGGGTGCCCTGAGCAGGCGGAAGCATGGCACATGATTCTGTTCTGGGTGGAGCCTGAATCCTGCTGCTCGACCTGCTACCTCACCTATACAGGGTAAGGGGGAGATTCCCTCGGACCACACTCGGCCCCTGAGGAGCCATGCAGAATCACACACGCGTGCCCACGGGTCCCAGAAGGAGCAGGACGGCGGTCATCCACCCGAAACAACCGTGAGCAGCCTCGGCCCTGAGCACCACCTAAAATGGGAAGTTTGGCCAAAATGGGGTTTCTCCACCTCAGCACCTTTGACATTTGGGGCTGGATGATTCCTCGTGGCGGGGCCGCCCGGTGCCTCGTCGGGTGTTGACGGCATCCCTGGCCCGCCCCACTAGCTGCCAGTAGCGCCCTCCCAGTGATGCCAACTAACACTGCCCGCACACATCGCCTGTGTCCCCTGGGGGTGCACGCTGCCCCCTGAGAAGCCCTGTCCTAGGGGATGGCCAGCATGGTCTCACCTGGCACAGGGCTCCTGGCCCCCGCAGACCCGTGCCGGCCCTCCGACCTTCCACGGGGATGGAGACAAGAGTGCATCCCCCGACAGGGCGGGGCTAGAAGGCGCCCGTGACGGAGCCCCTGCTCAGAGCCCGGGAGCTACCAACCGCTGGCTGTGCCCACATAGCCCATCATCCCCGGGTCCCAAAGGGGGACCTCCTCATCCTTGTCTGTTACCAGCGAGCCCCAGAACCTTGGCAGGCTACCTGCCCCGTGACCCTGGCTTCTTGCCCGTAAGACGGAAACAGTGATAAAATGGCCTGGTGTGTGTGTGCCATCCTCCCAGCCTCAGTCCTGGACCCCCGTGCCTCCCAGCTCCGGCCTCCTGTCTCTACCCCCAACACGCCCCTCTGTCTGCAGCCACTCTTGACACACCCCTGCCTGCCCCTGCCCTGTTCAGTGGCCCTGGGTGGGTGGGTGCAAAGGGAGGCAAGGAGGTAGCTGTGTGAGCAGCTGCCGACCAGGACAGGTTTCCGGAACACCGGCTGCCTTGGTGGGTGATGGGCTTTGATGGCCTGCCAGAAATGATAGCCAGGCCCTGTTTGCTGTGTCTTATCTGAGTGTTTTGCACCAGTATTACCTCCTGTCCCCTCTGTCCCCCTATGGCGGTTATCAGCAGGCAGCCACAGCATCCGCCGCACAGGGTGAAGCCCGTGGTGACCTTTCCCACGCCCATCTGTCTGCACCGAGATCGCCGCCCTCTGCTTTCACGCACACCCTGCCAGAGGGTCGCCCCAAAAAGGGTGAGCCTGGAAAAGACACCTGTCCTCCTTTGGAATTCAGCTCTGAGGGAGCCCCAGGGAGGCATGTCTGCAAGTGGGGAGGGCACCTTAACTGTTTTCTGTCCCGGGGCCCCGGCAGATTAGAACCAGCCGGCGTGTGTGTCCTGGGGCGGCCGTGACCGAAGGCCACATGCTGGCCGGCCGACACACAGGAGTCACCGGAGGCCGCAAGTCCGAGATCAGGGTGCGGGCAGGGCGGGCCCTCCTGGGGCCGCCGGGGACTCTGTGCCCGGCCTCTCCGGCTCCCACCGGCTTGCTGGCGATCCTGGGCGCCCCAGCTGTAGACGCATCGCCCCACATCTGGTGCCATCCTCACACGGCCTCCGTGTGGGTGCATCTATGTCCGCATTTCCACCCACCCCCCGTTTTATAAGGACACTGGTCATATCGGAGGGTCAGGAAAACTCTGATGACCTCATCTTAACTTGGTCTCCTTCTGCAAAGACCCTATTTCCACATAAGGTCACATTCATAGTCCCTGGGGTCAGGCCTTCAGCATCATTTTGGGGGGACACAACTGCGAACTAAAAAGGGCACATCCAACTTCCGTCCTACAGGGAGCTACGTACAGGGGGGCTGGGGGATCCCAGAGGGGAGCCCTGGGAACTGTTGCCCAATCCAACGGATGTGGGGAAGCGGAGGTCCCAAAATGAGACCCGTCCAGGCCCAGCTGGTGGGCCAGGCGACAGCGGTCCCCTCCTCCTGACTCCCGCCACGTCCCCAGCCCCCGGCTGTCTCGGCAGAGCCAGGCCCAGGGACGCTCTCCAGGCTGCACGGTGGGGGCCCGTGTGAGCCCGGAGCTGGACCTGCGGGCGAGCTTTCCCGGCTGGCTTCCCGCATGTGTTTGCTTTTCTTGTTCTACCCCGAACGGTGTGAGGGAGGACTGCCTCCATTCTCTTCCCGTGGGATCGAAGATTCAGAGAGGCAAGTTCACTTACTCAAGGCAGCACAGCTAGCCAGGCCCATCCAATTCCACAGCCTGCTCCCCAAACCACACGGCCTGGGAAAACCAAGCCTGTGGGCGCTGTGCTATGAGGCGGTCCCAGGACAGATTTGCAGGGGCGCTGGAGACTTCCTGCGACGGGTTCAGGACCGGCTGAGAAGGGAGCAGGCCCACGGCCCCGTCCCAGCTCTGCCACTGACTAGCTGTGTGGCCTGGGGTGAGGAACTTAACCTCTCTGTGCCCTGGTTTCCGCACGGGTAAAACAGGCACGAAAGTAGCACCAATCACCAAGGATCACTGGGGATTCGGTGGATTAAGTAATGTCAGCTCGCGGCTCCACAGAGGTGGGCCTAGCTGTCCCCCAGCTGCTCTCCCCAAATTTATGTTTCAGATCAGCCCCCGGCCCCATCCCCACTCACGCCCCCCTCCCGTGGATGCATAACATCTCACTCCAAGACCTGTCTGAGTGACTATTAAGGGGATAAATCTCCCACCAGCCCCTGCTGCCCCCTCCACTCGCTGCACAGAGACCGCGCTGTTAGAAATGCGTCCGGCCCATGAAACCTAACCCCGACATGCCCCGTGACGGGGCGGCATCGGCAACCTCCAGCGCCGAATCCGATTGGAAGCCGATGCCTGCATTTTCCACCCCCCACCCCAAAGCTGCAGGACAGGGCCTTGCAAAGAGGAGCTTTGCTGCAGACGCTAATCTGGGGTGCACCTCCGGGGGGAGGCGAGTTTCCACAGAGGGGAGCCAGGTGCGAGCGACAGCAAACCACAGGAGTTAGCAAGGGGGAGAGAAAGAGGTGCGCAAGCTTCAGAACCCACAGCTAGGCCCCCAGCCCATACTCTGGGATCTATCTTTCCGCACATTTGGGGCAATAATGCCATTCTCATCTTGCTCCTCTGTAAAAGGACTTACTGGCTTCTCTAACAAAACAGCCAACCCAGGGGTGGTCTGGGGTTTCAGGCATGGCTTGCTCCAGGCCTCAAACAGTGTCTCCAGAAAGTGACTTCCTTCTCTATTTCTGGGCTCCACAACAGGCTAGGGATTTGATGTGGATGTCTGGTTTTTTTTGGGGGGTGGGAACATTTTTTCAGCCCATTACACGTGCACATACAGGGTGTAGAAAAACACTTCGTGACTGGTGCAGACAACGAAAGTGACTACTACTGCTAAGGACAAAGTGGACATTTGATTTTGGCCCTCTGGTTTACGAAACCCTGTGCCTAGAAAACTTTATTTAACAAATAATGGTAAATACTATTTATGAAGTACTTCCTACACCCCTTTTGGGATCTACTTTGAAGCTCTTCCCTGCTTTCCAAGGGGAGGGCTAAAAACCCATTTTACTCACCAGGAAATTACATCTCAGAGACTTATTTAATTTGCCCAAAGGTAGAGCAGGGATTCAGCTGAGTGCCCTGACTCCAGAGTCTGTGTCCTTTTCAACACATCTTGTTGTCTCCCTTGTTGGAAATCCATCACTGGAAGATGAACTGGCTTCGGGGCTACGTATTAATGAACCCGAGGCTATGACAGTCCAGGGCTGGGCTCACACTCGTGCACTCACTGATTCAACAAATAGGAAGGCATCTTTCCGGGGAGCCAGACACAGTGGTGGTGTGGAGAAGGAAAGACATTCTTCCCTGCGCTTGAGGAACTTGGAATCTGTAACCCATGTCAGAATGCACATAAAAATCCTGCTCTGATGAGGAGGAGGACCCTGAGGTTGAGAGAGGACCCCAGCTGGTGAACAACAGAGCCAGGACATGCCAGCCCTATACCACATCCCCCTTCAATGTTTGGTAGCTGTGTTCTTTTGTTAAAATGCTGTGAGTTACCACTCCCCCGAAAACAAGAGGCTCACTAGGACTCTCCCACGGATTAGCTGTGTGACCTTGGGAAAGTTAATGAGCCTCTCTGAACCCCCTTTTCCTTGGCTACAGACAGAGGGTGGACCTGTCGGAAAGTCATGGCAAGCAATGGACTAACCACCCTTGAAATGCCCTGAGCGTTGCAGTTAACGGGCTCACACATCTGATCGCCGCCGAAACGATGTCAGGCCGGTGGGTTCTCCTCTCTCCCATGGGCGGCACTTTGGTCCTGGATCCATGCTCAGGCCTCTTCTGGTCTCTTCTGACGACAGGCAGCACCCCCACATCTGTCCGGATTCCAGCCCAGCAGGAAAGACAGAGCGTCTCCATGCTGGTGTTCGCTGGGTGGCCTGCAGGCGTCTTCCGGCAGGGCGGTCCCCAGTCACCCCAGCCATCGCTCACCTTTGAACCAGGCAGGCTGGCCGGGGTGGGCTGGATGGCGGAGCCCTGGGTCGTGGGCTGCTGGGTCCATCCAGAATGGGTACAAGGAAGGAGGGAGGCATGCCAGCGACATCCACAAGCACCCACACGGAAGGGCTCCGCGGTGCCCTGCTCTGAGCACACGCTGACATCGCTCGGGGAGCTCGCAGAAACGCCAGTGCCTCCGGGCGACCCGCTGGGACGGGCCCAGACGTCGGTGTGCCGCGCCACTCCCGTTGGTGCTGCCTGCCGGGCAGCGAGACCAAAAACAGGCTCACTTACTAAACCGAGGTTTTTTGTTTTTTTTAAATTGTATTTTAATTTTATTTTTTTATCTCTGGCAGACGGACGGCCCCAGGCAGCGCCTCGTTCGGAGGTGTCTGGGGTCTTGGGAGCTTGACTCGCCCGCGATCTCCTCCAGTACGTTCTCCTCCAGATGGGCCTCGAGAGCTCGCTGGGAGGTCCCAGCAGGGGACCGTTGCTGCTCCTGCGGCCTGGACGGCAGAACGGCCCTCCTCTCTCGGGGGAAGGTCGTCCCCTTCGACCAAGCGCGTGGCTTCTGGAGGGATGCACGTGGGGCGGGGGGGGAGGCAGGGGACGCCTGCCCAGCCAGCCAGGCCAGCGAGTCAACCCTGGAGATCGGGGGGTGGGGACAGCCTTGCAGCTGGAATGCCCCCACATCCTCAACTTTGGTTTTCAGTAAGCGGTGTCTTGGCCTGCTGGGGCGGCTGTCAGTCAGGGCCAGAGACGGGGGGCTTCCCCGGACATCCGCGTTCTCAGGGCTCCAGGGCCTGGGAAGCCCGCCCTCAGGTGCCAGCACCGTGTTCTGCTGGGAGCCCCTCTCCGGCGGGCACACTCACAGAGAGCACTCCCGTGTCTCTCCCACTCTGCACGAGGACGCTGACCCCCCGTGACCTCAGCTGACCCTGGTCACCTCCCAACGGCCTCACCTCCAAGTGCCATCCCATTAGAAGAGGCTGGGGCTTCAACACAAGAACTTGCCAGGGACGTGGCTCAGTCCATAGGAAAGTGCTTGGCCCCATATTACTGATGCAGACCCAGAATGTTCTAGGAGAAAAGAGGACATGAAAATTCTGCAGACCGTTGTGCCGTGGAGTGAAATGGCACGACATGGTGACAGGCGTGGGGTCTCGGCCGGCCTCTGCGTGCCTCTCTACTAAATGGACTCATTCGGATGTCCACGGAGGCGCCCGCCAAGCAACCGGCCCCCCGCAAATTGTTTTTCCACTTGCTACGGACAGAACAGAGAGCCAGACACGGTAAATTACTCGGAGCCTCCAGATGACCCAGTTGGAGTCACCCTTGGCAGCCCGCGGCGGTCTGATGACTGACGGGTACACACGCGGTTCAATCCATCACAAGGGCCTGACTCGGGAAAGACAGATTGGCGGTAGAGCCTAAACAGATGTGGGGCGGGAGGGGCGAAGGAGGCTCCAAGAGCCAGCGCCCACCCCGCAGCCGGGCCAGTGTGCCCTCCGCCCGGTGTCGTCCAAGATGGTCCTCCTGGACAGGGACAAGGTCAGGCACTCCCTTCTTCAAGATAAGCCATCGAATGCCTAAATGTTACTGTGGCATCCGGGCGGTTATAATAAATACATTCTAAATTTGCAGGGAGATAGAAAATAGCCTTTCTCATTATCCACATATGCGGGAGCAACTCCTATCATTTTCGTGTAGGGGCCAAACGCCGTTCACACTCGAGCGACCCCGTGACCACACTTGCACGTCACCCGTATGGACTGTGGCGCTAAAGAGGGCTGGGAACCAGGACACCCGAAACACATTAGCACTGTCTGCTCCCTTTGTTGTAACAAATATGTCTAACACCTTTTCAGTGGTTTGCATACCCAAAAATTGAAACTTAAAGCAAATTTTTACTTTTGGGCCACAAGGAAAATCCCTCGATGGCACGTTCGCCCTGGGGGGTTCCTAGCGAGAGCCCAGCACTTCCTTCAAGATCTCCGGACTGAGGGCACCGGGCAGTCGTGGGCGGGCCGGATACTCAGGCTCTCAACTCTGCGGAGACTCGCTCGAGCCACAGAACTCGAGAACGTCTGAGCTGGAGGAGAGCCCTGGGGACGCCCACCGGCAGCATGGCACCCCCGCGATCGGCACCGTCCGCCGGACGCACCATCACAGCTCCCCCAGCTCCAGGGATCCCTGACTCGGGGGCCTGCGGGACTTGGGGGCCTG
The DNA here is from genome assembly GCA_028534135.1 of Potos flavus. Classification (NCBI taxonomy): domain Eukaryota; kingdom Metazoa; phylum Chordata; class Mammalia; order Carnivora; family Procyonidae; genus Potos; species Potos flavus. Next base: position 1,825,996 of record CM052888.1, on the reverse strand, counting down.
GGGGAGGTGGGCCCAGGCACTGGCAGATTTCAGACAGCCTCGAAGGGATCTGGCTGGGCATCCGGGGGTCACATGGAGCCGAGCCTGGTCCCAGCTCCTTGTCTCGGAGACAGGGAACGTGAGCACCCGCGGAGGGCAGCCGGTGGTCTGGGACCACACAGAAGGGAGAGGAGCCGGGGCCTCGGCAATGACAGCAGGGCCCTCAGCTCCCACACCCTCCTCGGGGCTTCAAGCACCAAGACCATATTAATGGGTAGAATCGTGTCCCCCAAAAAGATACTGCCAAGTTCTAAGCCCTGGCACCTGTGAACGTGACCCCATGTGGAAATAGGGCCTGTAGAGGTGCAATTAGTCAGGATGAGGTCCTACTGGATTCGGATGAGCCCTAAATTCATGACGCCTGGTGTTTTCTAAGAAGAGGAAGATCTGAGACGCAGACACAGAGGTGAAGGTTAGACAGGGACAGAGAAAGAAACTGGACGGACGTGGCTGCAATCCAGGGGACCCTTGGGAGCTAGAAGAAGCAGGAAGGATCTGGGACTTTCCCATAAGCAGAGTGGTCGGCATGGGGAGGCGTCAGCGCAGCCACACGTTGGGGAAGTTTGCACGGCAGGCCTGGCTCCAAGGGGGCGCGTCCCCAAAGCCCTGGCCAGACCGGGCCATTCCTCTCGCCTGCAGGCCTCCCCACCTCCCACAGCAACCCCATCCACCGTGCCTGGACCCATTTCCGCTGCAGCCGGGAGACCCGTCCGCTCCAGAAGGATGGCAGGCAGCAGGCCGTCCTCCTGCCACACGTCCTCCGCTAGGATTCCTGACCCCAGACAGAATCCCCACCTCTGCCAAGGACAAAGGCTCACCAGGACCTGGCCCCACCTGAAGCCCACTGACCACCACGGGCCAGGCCACGGGCCAGGGCACGTCCGCAGCTATCGTCCCCACCACGGGCTGGGAGGGACACGATACGGTGTCCGGCCAGGAGTGTGTGTCAGCGTCGCCCGTCGGTGCCAGAACGTGGCCTCTGCCGCTGGCCGGGGCAGGCGTGCACAACTCCCTAGCTCCTTGGAGCCACACGTCCTGTCTTCGGTAGAAAATGTCACATCTCACTGTCATGAACCGTGTCGGGAGGAAACACCACGGCGCTCAGCACAAGAGAAGCACGCCCCCAACACGACCGTCACTGTGGGCTTCAGTCTGGTTCTGGCCGTCCGCGGCTGGCACCCAGCTGGGCCATTCAAGCTGAGGACCGGGGGCCTTTGGAAGCCCCGCGGAAGCAGGAAGCAGGTTAAAACGAGAGGCCCCAGAAGAGGGCCCTGAGATACGCCGGTGCTGCAGGCAAGCAATCCTTTCAGCGGCCACTCCACATGGAGGAGCCCAGCCAACAAGGTGGGCACATCTGGGGCTACAGCTGCTTCTAAGGATGGGGGCAGGGGGCAGAAAGGGAGTGGAGGTCCGGTTCGTTTGTGTCCTGCCCCTTGACAATCTCCAGTAGCTCCTTAGTGTCCCCAGGCCCACATCCATGCCCCTAGCACACACTTCACAGCCTCCCTGGTCTGGTCTCTGCTCACTGGGCCAGCTTCATCCTTTGCCATGCTCCCCCCCCACCTCAAAGTGCACACCCCAGCCAGGCTGACCTGGTTAATCCTCTTAGTGACTGACAGATGGGTGGATGGAGGGATGGATGGATGGATGATGGATGGTGGGATGGATGGATGGATGACAGATGGAGGGATGGACGGATGGATGACAGAAAGAAGGAAGGGAGGGAGGGAGGGAGGGACAATGAATGGACGTTGGGTAAATGCAGGGATGAGTGAGTAAATGAGTGAATGAACAAATGAGCCCTATGATGTACGCAGACAATCTCTCTCTTATCTCCGTCCTTACCATTGTTCTTTCTCACCTCTGGCTACTTGCATCCCACCTGTCCCCCTCGAGTTGGTGCCCCAAATTCAGAAGGACTTGATACTAGCATTGCCTGGTGTGGGATTAAGCAAGAGAGCTTTAAGACTCACTCATGGGAAAGTTACCTGCAAACTAATTTCTCTACAGTAAGTTCTATCCTGTCTTGTTTTTTTTATCCATTTATGCATTAATTCTTTAGTAAGGGAGAAGGGAGATGGCTTTGAGGCATGTTTAAAAGATCGGTCAATACTGGGTTCTGCTGCGCCCGCGTCCTGCTCTGGTGTTAATGTGTGGCTCCTACAGGGACCATCCTCCCAGATAACTGCCAAGAAAGGGATGACAGACCTTGGCTTGCTTCCTATGGTTCAGGAATTTTTCCCCAATCGTCAAACGGCTTCCTCTGGGGGTCTGTGCGGACTCTCAGAAGGGACGCTGTGTTCAGCCTCTCCGTGTGTGGTTTACGTATTTCTCTGCTCCCATGGAGTCATCCAGGGTCACACAGATACTAGGTCACTGAGCCAACATTTGATCCCGGGTGTGCTAAAAATACTTCCTTCTCCTACAAAAGAGCTGTGTCCTTAGAGGCGGACCCCCTTCTTGAGAGGAAGCTGTGAATTTAAGATACATTAAGATCAATGCTTTCTGAATCAGAGTGGCCCGGGCCTCCCCTCTGAGTGGGGCCAGCAAGTCTGTTCCCGCGTCCCGAGGTGGTGAAAAGTTCAGCATCGGAGCCTGCGATCTGACTTCCTGAGCTCGAACCCAGCTCCGCGACTCGGGAGAGCGGAACTGGGCAACCTCGCTCACCTGCCCGCAGGCAGCCGCTCCCCCATGAACACGTTTTCGGGGCAGTGGTATAGCCTAGGGAGGCAGATCCTGCGTGTGCCAGTCATCCCACCCCCGAGGCCCAGTCATCCCACCCCCGGGTGCAGCCCCACCAGCCCGGGTCTGCGAGTCCCCCCGACCGGGGCAGGCCTGCTCGTGAGCACCCCGCCTGACCGCCCAATGCCCACCCACAGGGAGGTGACACGTCCATTGTGTGGCGGCCACAGTGGGAGACCCGCGGTGTGAGGGAATGTGTGGTCACTACCCAAACAACGCCGGCAGCTTTCACAAGCAGCTCGGTGAATGAAGCCCCACACGGGTGTGCCTATGGCGTGGTTCACTTGCACTGTGTTCAAAAGAGGCGGAACTCACCTCTGGAGTTAGGACTTTGGGAGAGCGGGGGGGGGGGGCTGGGGGGGGCCTCAAGGGCTGATAATAATCCCTTTCTGGATCACGAGTGTGTTCCGTGTGTGAACGTTTTATGTATAAATCTAGATAGGAAGATGTGTAGATCCTATAGATGTATAGACACAGATAAAACTTCAATAAAAGCTTGAAGAAGCCTACCTATAGAATCCTCACTCAATACTACACCTGTTCCCAGGTAAGCCATCAGGAACCCCATCACTGATCCCTTCCCCTGGCTACATGAGCGTACACACTTTCACGCCAAAGGAATCCTCTAGGTCTCCCGGGCCAGGTGTGTTCCCGTTCCTGGCGGGCTGTCACCGTGGGAACCATGCAGTCAGCCCAGGGCTGGCCAGCCAGCCGCTACACGGATCCACGCCATGGGCCTCCACTGCACACGCTCTCCTCTCCCCCGCCCAGGGTGGAGGCGAGGGGCCGTGGAGGCGGCAGGTGGGCAGGCAGGATCCTGAGCAGAGGTGAGTCAGGCAGAGCATCGACCTGGGGCTACGGCAGCAGTACAGCCTGAGGGAAACCCTTCTCAAGGTCCGGGGGAGCTAAAGGCATAGACAGAATCTGGGCACCGAGGCACCCCTCCAGGAGGCTGGGGCAGGTTGAACTAGGGAGGCCCAGCGCTTACAGAACAGTGTTCAGTGATGTCTAAAAGTGTGAGACTGCCTAGAGGACATCCAGAAACCCAGGAGGCAGAGGACAGGAGCTCAGAGGCGAGGCTGGGGAGCACAGCCATCCAGGCCTTCCTGAAGTGTGAGCTGGGGTTCGAGCAGAGGTTGGTGGGGCCATGTAGGAAATAGAACTGCTCTCAGAGAGTTGAGGGATCCCAAGTTTACCCTCCTGACTCCCACCCTACCCACCTGATGGCCCGTTATGGGGTCTCTGGGGCTCCAGGGAGCAATCTGTAAAGCTCCAGGAGACAGGACCAGTCCGAGGGTTAAATATGTAGGCCATGGTACCGAGATATTTGGTCAAACACCAGTCTGGATAATTAACATTGAAATCAATAGACTGAGTAAAGCAGATTACTCTCCATCATGTAGGTGGGCCTCATCTAATCAGGTGAGGGCCTTCATAGAAAAAATACTCACTTTCCCCAAGCAAGAGGGAAGCCTGCCACTGATAGCCTTCACACTCAAGCTGTAGCAAGAGCTCTTCCCTGGGTCTCCAGTCTGCTGGCCCGCCCTGCAGATTGTGGACTTGGCCAGCCTCCACAATCACATGAGCCAATTCCTTTGAATGAATGAATGAATGAATGAATGGATCTTAGAGATGAAGATAGAGATAGACAGAACCTTCCAAGCATTTGCTGGCAATGTAGATAGAGGCAGAAGAGAAGCTCTGCAGCCAGCAGAAAGCCAGCTGGAATGGGACAGCTGCAGGGTTGGACACTGTGTAAGAAGCAGGGGCACCAAACCTCCATGATGTCCTGTGACTGGACAGCCCTGGACACTCACTATCGCAAGTGACACCTGCTTGCCAACGGGGCCCTGGGAGCTAACCGCACCTGGCCCAGGTGCAGGAGGCGCTCGGTACACAGGTGCAGACACACGGATGGCGATCCCCCTTCGGGGGTGAACACCACCCGGGTGGATGCCTCTCTGTTTCCCCATGGCGCCTGCTCAGCCTGGGACGTGCTGCTCATCAGCATGCTCTAGCTTGGTGTCACGGTCCTCCTTTCCCGCTCACTGGGGTAGCTCATTTCTTTGAGATGCACTGTAAATAAACGTTTTTGTGACAACCACGGGCTGTAATATTATAAGGACCACACAAAAAAGCCTAACACTGTTCCTGGCACAGAGAAGTGAAATTTTTAAAAATATGTTTCCCTTTGAAGTTTCACAGAATGAAATGTTAAGAGTCAAGCAATTATCACATCTCCCTCCCACAAACGAAAGTCCTCTAGGATCTTGGCACGCTCTGTGAAGGGACACCAGGGGTGGCTCTCACAGCCGTGTTGCTGAAGAAAAGGATCCAGACACAGGAGAGAGCCCTCGGCATGGCCCCGGGATGGGCAGGTCGAGCCCTGAGAGTCAGCGGTAGAATCAGAGAGAAGCTTCCTCACGGAGGAAAGGGCTGGTGTTGACCGGAGGGGCACAGGGGGCTGCTGGGGGGCTGGAGATGTTGGTCTGGGTGACGCGCACATGGGTGTGTGCACACGGGAGAAATCCACCGAGCAGGACACGGAGACAGGCGCACCCCCACTGAATGCATCGACTTCAGTAGAAAACACGCAAAACAGCTTTATCCTGGAATCGAGTCTAGATAGCAGTGGGTTTAAATGTTTTCATAATGGCTGGGAGGAAATGTATTTACATGGCTCTGAACTTGAAAGGTCTCTATTCAGAAACCTTATCCCATCCCTATCTCTGCCTGCCTCACGGGCTCCCCGCATGGCCTGCCCGGTGCCAGTGCGCCTGATGGGCCCTGACGCTCGGATATTCCACAAGATTTTACTTCATCTAGCCAGTAACAGCAAGTTAAGAATTGTTGAGGGCTCACTATGCACCCAACATTACAAACGCCACTTCTGTTTCTTAGCCCCCTTTTACTGGTGGGGGAAATTGAGGCATAGACATGGTAAGCAATTTGCTCCAGAGGGGCAGAGCTGGGCTCTGAGCCGTGCCCTCAGCCCTGGGTCCCATGGTGCTGGACGCATGGCTGGGGAACTTGACCATAAAAGCCAGTCGTGAATTTTCTGGCGACAGATGAACGGGGATATTGCTGGGGAGCAAAATCCATCTCTTTTACGACTGTCCTGACGTGTTTATAGGTCCATGCATTTGATGGGGGAGGGGAGGAGAGAGCCCCCCCTCCACCCCCGCTATGCAGGGCTGCGTCCAACCCTGCGGAAGAATAAGGAAAACTGCCCATTTTGAATGATTTCTACCAAAGCAGTTTCCAGAGGTGATCTTCGCCACATCGGCCCCCCCAGACCCTGGCTGACTTTACAGTGTGTTCTAGAAAGCAACGCAGAGGTTGACAGGGAATTCGATGTTTGGATCTTTCAAAACCTCATTGTTCAGACACCTGTGGGCCTTACGTCTGTTCCCGCACCGCACTATGGCTTCTGACGGGGTGCCCCCCACAGCACCCAGGATGGGGAAGCCCCCAGGGCCACAGTGTTGTCTGCCACCCAGAATCCAGGGACCCAGCACCCGATTCTCTCCCCGTGGGGTAATTCCCCCACTATCCGCATTTGCGAAGCACGGTGTGAACTTGGGGGCAGTGTCCCAAAGGCACTGTGGGTTTCTGTTCTCCCAGTTTACTACCTCCTGGGGCACAGGATGAACACCCCCTTCTCCCAGCGGGGGAGAAAACATCCCAAAGGCAGCTCAGAAGACAGGCTTCTGGTCGTGCGGGAAGTGGAGCCCAGAGTCAGGGGTCTGGGTGTCCCCTGTGAAGAAGGGGGCAGAGGAGCGGGGTTCAAGGCTCATCTGCACAGAGCTGCCCGTCTTTGCGGATGGCACCCAGATCGGGCCAGCTGTTTATACAAGCTGCGCTTGGAACCAGTTGAGGGAGGGGCCGGGCACCCAGCCTGTGACGCCCAGCAGGACCTCACCAGGGTCAGCGGGACGTAGGAGCTCCCACAAGGGCTCCCACAGCTACCGACGCGGATTTGGAGAGACCTTCTGAGCTGCTCAGCGGAATGGCTCCCTCTGTCAAGAGGCAATAATTACCCATAATTATTATGCAAGCATCTCATCACTGCATGT
>CM052888.1:1760318-1819039 GCA_028534135.1 Potos flavus | reverse complement strand
GTTCACATGCATGCACGCTGGCGAGCTGCACAGAGAGTCCTGTCACGCCCAAGACTGTCTTCTGGGGTCCTGTTGCTAATTTTTAAAAAAGACGCTCATTATAGCACAAGTATCCTCTCTTGGGGCGCCCACACCCACGGAGCCTTTGCCTCCGTGGAAAGTGACGGGCTCTAGCACCGGACGGCAAGCTCCGCCGGGCGGGGGTCATGGGCTGCATGTCCCCGGGCTCCAGAGCAGTGTCGGGTACACAGTAGGTGTTCAATAGATGTGCACAGACAGGTAGGGTGCCGACAGGACGACCCAGCTGCCACCCTGAGGCACTGACGTGTGGTCTGGCCGCGTGCGCTCAGCAGGGGCCGACTTCAAGTGGACAAGGGTTACCTTGCAAATTTTAAAAACATGGAAAGATTTTGCATCCTTCTGTGCTTACTAACACGGCACTGGCTGGTGCGCGTGGAAGAGTCCGGACCGGCCGCCCGTGCCCGAGCCCTCGGACAGAAGTCGGTGATCTCAGTGGTCAGGGGACAGCAGAATGGAGTGGCCCCCGCCTGGCCTTCTGGAGAGCCGCAGGCTTGAACTTTTGAACCTGAGTTTTGCTGAGTTCCCAGGCTCTGGCTGCAGGGCAGGGGTGCCAGACTGTCCCGGGGATCTGGGGCTCGCTCTCTGCCACAGACGCCGGTGGTCCCTGGTCCTGGATGAGGCCAGATTAGGGGCTTCCTCGGCAGCCCCCTAACGGGCTTGGCCGCTGTTTACCCTGCTGCCCCATGACGGCTGCTAGCAAGTCCTAGGGCAGACCGCCGACTGAGCACCGGCACCCGTTTGGCATGTGTGGTTTTGTGCAAACCACAAAGCTACGAGAGTCTGCGTACGAGCCCCCGAATGCGGGTGTTGTTCTTACACCCATTTCACAGATGGGAACATGGAAGAGCCCCAAGAGAGAAGGGGTGCCATCTGCCACACACCCTTCCCTGAGCCTCGGCTCCCAACCCCGGAAGACGGGACCGTGAGGACAGTTCTGCCGGCCTCCCTGGGGGCGGGGAGGCCCAGAGCACTGAGCGCCCTTTCCGGCAGGGCTACGTCCCTGTGGAGGACGCTCAGTGGCTTACCTGGGACCGAGCCCACAGCAGCTGCTTAAGGAGCCACCATCAAGGAGCTGATAGAGTAGAAACACTTGCTACGGCGCCCAGCGCTCCGGGCCCCGGGGTTCTAGCGAGCCGCGCAGACTCGTGTTCTGGGGCCATGTAAGCGTGAGATCACGGAGCCCACACACCCGTGCCCCGTGGGGATGGGGACAGGAGGAGCCCGGGACGGAAGGGCTGCCCTCGGCTCTGTTCATGGACGGCCAGATCCCGGGGGCTCACACTACTGGCAGTTTCTCTCCTGCCACACAGTGTGGGAGCTGATGCTGCTGCTGGTGGTGACGGTGCCCATCTTGCCCTCTGGCTCCAATCCCAGCTGTGAAGTCCCTGGAAGTGGTCGCTCCTGGCCTGGCCCTCTGGACGCCCCTAGAGTTTATTACTTTGACACTCCCCGCGCTGGGATGGTCCTGCCTCTCGTCTGTCTTCCAGGGGCCCAGCACCCAGCTGAGAAAGAAGCCACCAGGCCTATGCTTCCCGATCTCGCTCCTCCTCCGGCCCACCCAAGGCCTCGTCCATGTCGTTGGCAGGGCGCAGCCCCAAGAGCTCCCATTTTAGAGGTCAGACTGCAAAGAGGCTTCCCTTGGGGCCCCCGGGACGGGTGCAGGCTGATGGGTTTAAAGTTTCGCTTTGGCCTGGTGACTGCTTTACCGAGCTAAAGTGCGGTCTCCTCCAACTAGGAATTGGGAATAAAATATTATAGGATTCATGCACTCATGGGGTTGAACAGTGTCTCCCCAAAGCTGCATCTACCCAGCATCTCAGAATGTGACCTTATTTGGAAATAGGTTCTTTGCAGATGTAATTAATTAAGATAAAGTCACACTGGATGACAGTGGTGCTAGTCTAATGACTGGTGTCCCTAAAAGAGGCCACATGAAGACAGAGAGAGGGAGGACGAGGCCCTGTAACCATGGAAGCAGAGGGGAGGGCTGCCGGGGGTCACTGGAAACCCTGCCCACACCATGACAGGGGATGCGTGGCCTCCAGGACCAGGGGACACAACATCTCTGCTGCCCCCAGATTGGGACGGCGTGTTGCAGCAGCCCCAGGAGGCTGAGAGAGTGTCCTCAGAGCACTGCTCTCGGGGTAGTGGGGAGGCGGGGGGCCTCTAATTTAGTGCCTGCCGTCATCGTCAACACTGCAGCGGTGACCACCTACTTTCTGGGAGAGGCAGCAAGAGCCAAGCACGGGCCACCGTGGCAAGACGCCCAAAGGCACCAAATGAGACAGGAGAAGCCTGTGGTTTCGGGGCCGCCCCCTCTGCTTGAGCCCTGGGGTAGGTTGTGCCCACAGACCTCACCCCCTGCAGTGACCACAGCTGCCCCAGAGCCCCCAAGCAGGCAGAGCCCCCAACGGCAGAGCAGACCGTGGGATGCTGCATTTGTCTGGCTGTTCAGGGAACAGGACCTCGTCTGCCCCTTGGAACCCAAATACAGATGTGTGGGGTCAGAGGCCGGGGCTAATTAGCTTAGGAAGGCCACGTACACTTGACCGGAGCCACAGAGGTCGTCGGGAGACCCCAAGATGCCCCTGTGCTATTTTTAGCCTTGGGGGCCCTGTGATTAGACCACAACATCTGCGTGGCCTAGGATGGTTTGGTGGGGCACTCCGCTGAAGTGGGCGGAGGGGAAGGAAGGAGAGGGTGTGCAGGTCTGGGATGAAGGGGTGCTTCGGAAGACCCCAGCTGGCCTGCCGGGGCCCATGGGACGGTCACAGGGCCAGTGTTCCCTGGGACTTTTCACTCACGCTCTCTGTTCAGGTTCACAGCGGCCCTTTGGGTGCCGGCTCCCTCTCAACACTGGGGAAACTGAGGCAGGGAGTGAAGAAGTGGCCCATACACGAGCCCATCATATCCTGAGAAGGTCCCGCAGGCCCTCTGTACTGTAGGAGAGTTACGTTTGAGGGTTTTGCGGGGTAGAAAAACACGCGCTTTGATGCAGGATTCTGGGGTGCACTGACTTTCCCAGACGGGAGCTCCCGGGGTAGGTGGGAGAGAGGCGGGCCCCACTCCATCACTCCCGGGTGCGAGCCCAGAGCCGGTGGCTTCTGCATGCTGGGCCTCAGGGCCTCTGCTGTAAAGTGCAGATTCCCGCCCCGAGGGCCGGAGGGAGAGGTGACGCGTCTGGCGAGCTTTGTGCGTCTCCCTGAGAGGCCAGGGCTCTACCGGGTTCCCTGTGACACCACAGCCGCCCCGGCTTAGTGCGGGAGGGGGCCAGGGACAGAGGAGGAAGGCTTGCAGGGGCCGCCCCCCAGGGCACGGGAGCGGGGGAGGCCAAGGAGGAAGGGGGGAGGAAAGAGGCCAGCCGGGCCGGCTCCAAGGCTGTGACATCCCGAGTGTGGGGCCCCGGCCACGGGCTGGGCCGCTGAGCGCAGGGAGACGGGAGATTGATGGAGCTCTGACTACAGGGAGATAGGGCTTCCCGATGGCTTCCAGGGGCCCCTTTGTGGGATTAGTATTTATTACGCTCTGAATTAGCTGGTAAGAGGGTTGGCTTCTGTGGAGACGGTCAGCAGAGCCTCGAAGTATAATGTTCCTTTTATTGCCCCATAAACCCAGCCGAGGCTCCCTCCTCTTCCTCCTGCCCTCTCGGTCCCGTCCTTTTACGCCTTTTAAACCTTTAATCAGAGGCTAATTGGGCAGAATAATAACAAATCCCTTTCAGCTCTGCCCTTCCAGAACCCCCGCCTCGAGGTGGCTGAGGGAGCAAGGCCCTACAAAAGACCCGGTAGAGCCCAGGAGGGCAGAACCTCACGCGTGTTCTATGAAATACGGAATATCTAATACCACTGCTGAAACAAGTGGCGGAGAGCAGTCTCAGAGGAGGTTATTGCTGCTGCATGCTCCTCTAGGGGGAGCCATTTTACCCTCACCCCAAGCTGTGCAGTGCACAACCTGGGCAACCACACTACAGCAACCAGGTAAAATAGAAAAGCGAAGATACACAGTCAAAGCCAGCAGTGGCATATTAAAGGCGACTTTCGTTTTCTTCTGAGCTTCCCCTGCATTTTCTAATCGTTCTTCTATAGCGAAGAGGCTTAAAAAAACAGGCCCAGTTCCAAGTGCTTGGTAGGTATTCACTCTGTTAACAGGCACAACAGGGCTTATCATAATCACCATCTTACAGATGAGGCACTGAGGTATCACGTGATGGATCATGGATGGCCAAGCTGCCCACTCTGATTCTGTCCTCCCAGTTACCAATGCTAAATAAATTGCCTCTTATTATTCCCCAAATGAAGTCAATTGCATTTACTTTAAGTGACCCAGCCAAATTCCACATCTAGCCCTTCAGTGGCCACCCTCTCCCCTTCTCCAGGTACCTGCTTTCCCTTCACTCAAACCCTCTGCTCCCCATCACACAATTCTCTGACAGACTTGGTCCTTATCAGTCATTTATACTCTAGCAAGAATTTCAGACCACACATAGCCCTCCAGGGACCTAACTTCTTACTGAATGGCGAAATTCTTCACAGGGATCGGTAAGCAAGCAGAGAGGATCCAGAATGGGAATAGGGAATTTTGCTAATGACCTAGAAATCAAAATGGTTAGGCACCGCTGAACAGAATCTGACGGGCTAACTTCCAGAAACAGAAGGTTGTTAGTGATCATTTAATGACAATTCTAGATAGGGGAAAAACGAGGAAGGAAAGCAGTTTCTGCAAAGCACACAGTAAGTTTACAACCGAAACTGTGAGTCTCACTCAAAGATTACCTTCCAGACCTGGCCTCACGAGAGAGAATACGGGTGTCTGAGCAACAGGCCCCCTCCCTCAGACTGACCCGAGCCCTGAGACATGGAAACGTTGCTGGATATGCTACAAACGTTGGAGGCAAAGGGTCCCCGGGGGCCCAGATGGAACTGTCCCATCACACGGTGGGAGAGGCGAGGCTGAGAGCGTTAATAACGCCGACTATGGCTTAGTGAACCCCTGTGAGGCTCCCGGCCCCGTGCTGGTCCCAGTTAACCTGCTAGCCCATAAGGTAGGCAGAGGTTTGGCAAATGCTGGGCTAAGGACACTGGAACAGAGTTTGTGTTTATTTGTTTTAACGGCAGGCTTTTCAGAGCCTCGACTGTGTTTATGTGTGCTGTGACTCTCCAAGAAATAGACAGGATTGCTGACTTCCTTGGTTATCTGGGCAAAGAAACACCTTTCTGTGGAGCCTGTCCTGGGACATAGTCCGGTTCTAGATTAGAACCACATCGACCTTCCAAGAGCTCTGCCAATTCGGCATGTGTGCAGATGCCCGGGAAGTGGTCCCAGCCGTGAGGGCCCGAATTCCAGGGCCAGGGAGGCGAGGTCACCTTGCATCTGTCCACCATCATGCAGACGCACGGCGGGCTCCTTCTAGCAGAGGCCATTGAGCTCGTCACCAGCGCATCCTGCAGGCAAGCAAGATGAAATGATGTGCTAGACACGACCAGTGGGCACAAATCAAGCTTCTCTTTGTCTCGGACACAAGAAGACCATGCTTCTCAGCCCTCCTGCCACTGGGGAGCATGGTATGTGCCTGGTTCTTTGGCCTGGGAGCCAAAGCGACACGGGTAAGTCCCAGGCTGGATCAGTAAGAAGAGGTGAGGCCTCTCTATGCTGGCTACCACACGCTAACGTGAAAGCCTCATGTCGAGACGATGGGGCAGGAAGATGGAATGGCCCAGTCACTAGGCCACTGCATGGAGGGCAGCTGCCCCAGAAGCTCACCCGGACCTGCGGGGGAGCAGCACAGGCCGGAGCTCGCTATCGGCCTCCTCACTGAGGCTGAGAGCTGTGTGTTACCGTAGCACAGCTCGGCAGGACCTGGCAGCCAGGAGAGCACTGAGCAAAGATCGGTGAACCAGACACGAATCCCTTCTTGGGGCACAGTGCTCAGCAGGGGAGACTCGACTTTAGACACGGGTCCTGGACCCAGCTCTAGGAGGTGTTCTGTGAGCTTCTCAGGCAGTACTAGGAGGTCTGAGCCCCCCTCTGCCCCCGTAACCTTAATCACACACCCTTCACTTGCACACTCTCCCTCGCTCCCATGCCCTAGACCACCTCCCCAGTAAACGTCCAGCTCCAAAGCATGCAGCTTAGGGGTAGCCTCGCATAAGGCCAAAAAGGTATTACCGAAATCAGAGGGGGAAGCCGGGCATATGGAGAGAGAAGGTCTTTGAAAGGTTTTGCAAAAGACCCAGGGAACAAAGCATCAAAAAAGCAAACATTGCTCCATAAAGAAATGACAGCACAGATGGTTGATGATGAAAGCCACTGGCCAGGACCCCCGTCCCCCATGACTCTTTATCATTTCTTCTAAGCTTCCCCACAAACACCTTTTATTACTTCCTTGATTTTACAAATTTGGAAACCAAGGCTCAGAGAGGAACACTCTTTCCTCTGAACTGGGCAACTTACCATCCACCCAAAATAGGTTCTGGGAGAAGAAGCAAGAGGAGGAGAGAAAAGGTAACTCTGAGATCAGCCCACTCCAAGAAGGCTTCCTGGAGGAAGTGGACAATTTTGGACATGGAACCCTTTACCGGAAACCAATGCAAATATGCAACAACACGGTAACTGTTATTACTATTTTCCCAGTGAAAAGCCTTACGCCTGGGGGTGTTCTGTCAGTCCTAGTTAGTTTCTGGTTAAATCCTGGATCACCAGGAGTCTCTAAATGCTCCTTCCCTGAGCTTGTAGGGTCTGTGGCTCAAGCGCGCAGTCAGGAAACAGTAACTACCCGACACAGACCACAGCTAGGAGGAGCTCAGCAGCAGTGGAGTAGAAAGAGGCAGCTGTCTGATCTTTGGCAGTGTAGACATGCAGCCTGGACAAGCACATCCCACCCTGTGTCATTTCCACGAGACAGACTGATGCGTCTGCCACAGAACAAGCCGGTAGACAGCAGCAGCGCATGAGCCGTGGGGGCACAGGATCCCAGCCTCGAATCCAGCTGCTGGTCCCCCCTGCAGTCTCCCCAGCGGGCTGTGTAGACAAGGGGCAGGCTGTCCTCCTGCCCATCCCCTCGCCCCCTCCCCCCGCAAGCCCAGGTATGGACCATCAAAGACAGTTTCACTCCCAAATGGAGTTATAAATCAGTCCTTTACGGGGATGGTTCCCACGACACACCCGCTTCGCTGTCAAAGAGTGAAAAGGACAAGGAAAGACCGTGAAGACAAAGGCCTGGCTCACAGGCAGAGGAGCAAGACGACAATATTTGTTCAGCGGGCTTGGTGCCGGCCGAGCTCCCGCAAGAGCCCTGCGTCAGGGGGAGCCAGTCCTTTGAACTGTCCTGCCCTTTGTTATCCTAAGAGGTTTGATGATAAGCCCACCCGGCACCACCGTATTCTCAATTCGGGGCATATGGACTCCATTAATCCGCCCTCACACCTTTCAAGAGCTCCGAGCTCCCGCGCCCGAGAGCTCCGGGCAGGGCGAGAGCCCCAGGGTTAATTTTCTTAAATGGATTTTAGTCAGGCACAGCCGGCCTCTTCGGAGTGCAGGAAGTTGACTGACCGCCCACCAGCCGCGATCTGTCCTTGGGGTAAAGGCGGCTGCCCGCCCTGCACCTCCAGCCGCGGTGGATGCTGCCCTTGACGGAGGGACACGTCGGGTCCACCGGCTGAGGGAGCCCCCCACACGGCGTGGGGGGCCACGGGCTCGCATCAGAACCTCCGCCCCGCCACCGGCCAGCCATGGAGCTGGGGCACACGCCCTGGCATCTGTGTGCCTCAGTTTCTCCCCCCCATGAAGCAGCCTGGTCACGCGGGCTGTGAGCGTGAGCTCATGGGGAGCTGTGCTAACGGCTCCCAGGACACACTCGGGCTCAACAGGTCTCTGTCGGCTGGCTGGGGGGGCCTGGGAGCCGCCCCGGCCGTAAGAGCGAGACCCCCATCAAGACGGCACGGCCCGTGCGCGGCACCCCAAGTTCTCATGGCTGGGGCACCAGGCTGACCGTGAAGGGCAGCCCTCTCTTGGGTCCGGCCGAGCCCTGCGGTCCGTCCCCCCGGACGCTCCCACCCTCACTCCAGGTGGCTACACGCGCCGAGCCTGCTTATTTCTGTTCTCGTCGTCCCGGCCGCACCCGCAGAGAGAGAACACAGAGCTCGCAGAGTGCGCTGCAGCACTCCAGCCCCCGGGCCGCCGTCTGCAGTGGGTTCCACAGAGCGTGCTTCCCCTTGACCGCAAATGGGATCGAAGCACCTCGCCCAGGGTCGCCCAGACAGCGACAGCCCCCCCACTGCAGGCAAACAGACGGCCACCTGAGGGAGGTGGCCGGGGAGGCGCAGCCCGGCCGTGCGTGGGGCCGCCCCGTCCTTTCTCCTGGAGCGAAAGCAGCAAGCAGACCAGACAGCAGAGAAACAGCTTCACAGATGACGTACATTGCTGACCTGGAATTCACTAGGTGGCTCTGAGTTCAGTTTCTTCATTTTTCTTCTTTTTTTTTTTTTAAATAAAAGAGCACAGGGAAAGGGTTAGTGATTTCCCCCAAGAGGCTGTTACTTGGCAAGAACATGCTTAAGATTTAGCAACCTCAGAGTTTCTTTCCCAATTGCCTTTATAGATAAGTGCCTCGGGTCAGGGTTTGAGATGGTTTGCATGTAACATCGTACCGTTCCTCAGGGAAGAGTCTCATCTGATTGTTCTCAGCGGAGCGGAAAAGCATTAGCACACAGGATGAACCCACCTCCCTTCTCCAAGAGCAATGCAATCAGGCTGTGACAGAGGCGCCGGCCCTCCCGCTCACCACGGCATCCTTCACAGCAGCCATGACGGGGAGGGGGGGCTGTGTCCATGGGAGGATGAGTGGATGAAGCCAGGGGCGCCGCACACGGCCACATTGGAGCCTCAGCCACAGGAGGAAGGGACTCCTGCCACCGGGGACAGACGGCCCCCAAGGCCGTCATGTTAGGTGAAGGCCATCAGACACAGGCAGGCAGACCCTGCACCATCTCAGCTACCAGTGGAGTCCGAGCAAGCCAAAGTCCGGACACCGGCAGGAGGAGGGGGTCGCCGGGCGCTGGCAGGGGGTGGTGGGGGCAGCGGTCACAGGTCAGAATCTCCTGCCACGAGAGGAGGACCTTGGGGGGAGCTCAAGTGCCGCATGGAAGTTTCTGAGAGTGGATCTCAAATGTTCTCACCACAGCAGCCATGAAGGGTAGAGGCTTCTCGCGGTGACCGCCATGCAACCCATGCAACACATGAGTGCCTCCAGGCATCCCAGGGACAGCTCGGCATGCACGGCGTCACCACCTATCACGGATCCACGAGGCTGGGAACGTGACCAACGCGCCTCACTGATGGATGGCATCGTTACCCGCAGAGGACGCGTTCCCTCCGTCCATGTCAGCCCTGTGAGGCGGGGGCGCTGGGCCGAGCCAGGTGTTGTCTCAGGGGATGCGTTGTTGGTGACGACGATGATGACAATGACGATGATGTGCTGTGGGTGCCATGGCTTTGTCGTTGGGTTGCTGTTGTCATTGCTGTGTTGTTATTGTCACTCCTGTGTTGTTTTTACTCTGTTATTGTCACTGCTGTGTCAGCGGGGTGTTGCTGGGTCATCAGGGTGTTGCTGGTTTGTTGGGATGTTGCTGGGTCATCAGGATGCTGTTGGGTTGTCAGGGTGTTGCTGGTTTGTGGGGATGCTGTTGGGTTGTCGGGATGTTGTTGGGTCGTTGGGGTGTTGCTGGGTTGTCAGGATGTTGCTGGGTTGTTGGGGTGTTCCTGGTTTGCCGGGATGCTGTTGGGTTGTCAGGATGCTGTTGGGGTGTTGGGGTGTTGCTGGGTTGTTGGGATGCTGTTGGGTTGTCAGGATGCTGTTGGGTTGTTGGGGTGTTGCTGGGTTGTTGGGATGCTGTTAGGTTGTTGAGGTGTTCCTGGGTTGTTGGGATGCTTTTGGGTTGTTGGGGTGTTGCTTGGTCATCAGGGTGTTGCTGGGTTGTTGGGATGTTGCTGGGTTGTGGGGGTGTTGCTGGGCTGTCAGGATGTTGTTGGGTTGTTGGGATGCTGTTGGGTTGTTGGGGTGTTGCTGGGCCGTCAGGGTGTTGCTGGGTTGTTGGGATGCTGTTGGGTTGTTGGGTTGTTGCTGGGTTGTCGGGATACTTTTGGGTTGTTGGGGTGTTGCTGGGCTGTCAGGGTGTTGCTGGGTTGTCAGGGTGTTGCTGGGTTGTTGGGATGTTGCTGGGTTATTGGGATGTTGCTGGGTCATCGGGGTGTTGCTGGGTTATTGGGATGTTGCTGGGTCATCGGGGTGTTGCTAGGTTGTTGGGGTGTTGCTGGGTCATCGGGGTGTTGCTGGGTTGTCAGGGTGTTGCTGGGTTGTCGGGATGCTGTTGGGTTGTCAGGGTGTTGCTGGGTTGTCGGGATGCTGTTGGGTTGTCAGGGTGTTGCTGGGTTGTCAGGGTGTTGCTGGGTTCTTGTCACTCCATGTTGTTGCACTGACCCATTCATCGGACATCCTGCCCTGTGCTACCTCACTATGTCAGGGAAGGGATTCAGGTGCAAATCTAAGTTGGAGGATCTAAATCTAATTTGGAGGATCATCGTTAAAATACACACACACACACACACACACACACGCTTACGCACACGATGACTAAATATAGTATGAAGTGTTTGTCTAAGAAAAGAAATGAAACTCTGAAGTTTTAAACTAATAAATATAACAAATCTCACACAATCTGAAAAAACAACATACCCTTTTATCAAGTAACAGCCTGACGCGGCGCAGACCCTCCCCTGCGCCCCCTCCAGTGGGCCCACCAGGGGAGGTGTGAGGGTGGGCAGTGCAGCAGAGCCCAAGTCTTTGGCTCCCGATCCACTCTGCCACGTCCTGGCCGGGTGGCCCTGCACCCAAGAGCCCTGGTGTCCCATGCCTCCAATTCCTCGTCTGTAAAGCAGGATGCTGCTCATAGCTGGCTGACCTCCCAGGGTTGAGGGCAGAGCAAGTGCCAGCTCGGGCTGCCAATGGTCAAGCTCTCGTCTGCAGGGCTAGTGACATGACTGGTTTCCCCACATTTCCTCCTGGATGACGTAGGTGACTTAGAACGGCGACCGCATTCTCGGCGAGTGTGTGATCAGGGCCATCCCAGCAGCCAGCAGCAAGTGTGTGTCTGGGTCCACCCCACAAGTGGGCTCTGGGATGAGCATTACAGACGGGTGTGGTTACCTGCGAGGTGGCGGCACGGGAGGGGACGCAGAGGAAAGAGCCAACGAGCTGTTTTATCGAGCCCTTCCCACCACGGATGGCTGGGGCTCGCTCCTTTTGGGGAGCTAGGGGTGTAAATGGGTTTCTCACTGCTGCTGGAACAACTCACTCCAAATTCATCACTCCAACAACACAATTTACTACCTCATAGTTCTGCAGGGAGAATCCAGAAAGGGCATCGCTGGTCCGGAATCACGGTGTTGGCAGCCTCCTTCCTCCGGAGGCTCCGCAGGAGAACCCATTCTTTGCTTTTCCACTTCTAGAGGCGCTGGAATTCCTCGGCACGTGCCCTCTCCCCCGTCTGTCGAGCCAGCAGGGGCTGGTGGCATCTCCCTCAGGCGGCCTCCCTCTGCCACTTTTAAGGACTCTTGTAATCACACGGGGGTCATCCAGATAACCCAGAATAATCGCCGTACCTAAGGCCAGCTTATTAGCAAGCTTCATTCCATCCGCACCATAACTGTCCTTCGCCAAGGAAGGTGACGTATTGCAGGTGCCAGGCCTTAAGTTGGGGACACTTGGGGGCCGTTATTCTTCCCACGCACGTGAGGAAAATCTGCTTCCGAGGATGTCCCCTCCTGGGCAACAGGGAGCTGGGGGCTCTGGTGAGGTTGCTCCGGGTGTGAATTCCTTCCACCTGCGGCTGCCCCGGGCCCAGCACAGCAGGCTCCTGCTGCTGGGAGAAGGCGTCAGGCTAGGAGGCCCCAACACGCTGGGGGCGATGCCAGGCTCGCGGGGCCCAGAGGCCCGGAGTGGTCCCGCGACACGTTCCCCCGAGGCAGCCAGCGCCACTGGCCTGGGTCTCCTCCCCTCACTATTCCATCCTGCTGGAGGGTGCTGGAGGGTGCTGCAGCCTCAGACCCTGCAGGGAGGAGGGCCTGGGACACCCCCGTCCTCTTCAGTTCTGGCCGTGCCCTGGGCTTGCCTTCTTTGGGCAGCACATGTTCGGTCCAGCTGCCGGACTCAGGGATCCAGCTCACGCCAGGACAGCGAGGTTTAGGGGTCCCAGCGAGGTCAGAGGGGGCTGGGGCCTGGACTCTGCATCTCCCCAGGAGAAAAGCAGCCGTGGGCGGGCTGGAGTCTGCGCTGCCTGTAGGAGCTGACCGGGACAGGCAGACAGAAGGCCGCCATGAGGACGGAAGGCCGCGGCGCAGATGCACGCGGACAGGCCCAGGACACAAGGGCATCTGGCCTTCCTTTCATAACCTGTCGTTTATTCCCTGCCTCTGGGAACTTTCACCGCAGGAGGCATATGATGACCCCCAAAAGCTAGCTTCCACCTGGTGCATGAACTGAGTTGGGAGGCCCCAGACCATCGCTGTTCTCACGCTATTCCCCCTTCCCTGCCCCGCACATGAGGGGGCACTCGGGACCCGGACTTGCCTGCCTCTCCAAACGCCATGGAAATCCCCAGTGCCCTCCACGAAATCGCCCCCTGGTTCACCGCCAGGCCTCTGCTCATGCCGAGCCTCCCGGAAGTCTCTCCCCACCTCGCAGCCCCCGGCCCCTACTCGTCCCTCATGGCTGGGCCATGGTGACTCCTCCTGCAAGAAGCCCTCCAACCGGACTCCTGACGCCCAGGTTCTCCGTTCAGGGGCACCCCGTGCACCCTCTACTTGTCCTTGCCTTTTATCACAGAAATGCCCAAACTCAGCCTCGGAACTTCATGCAGGTCCCTTTCGATACTGAAGACCAAGGCAGCCCCGTGGAGTGCAGGGCCCAGCCGAGGGGAGCGGAGCTGAGCAGAGCAGGGACACGCAGACAGTCCCTCACCGGCGGGGAAACCGGCTTCTCCTCCGTTCGGGAGCAAGGCAAGCCGCTCAGTGACAACGGGCACGTCACACAGCCAGAACGGAGAGAACCGCGCCTCACCCCATGCCCAGCCCGGTACAGGCGCCGGCGGGCTCACGGCAGGGCTCGCTGCTCGCCTCGCCACCACCCCTGCTGCGGACGCTCCCGCAGGTGAGGGACCCCGGCACGCCTCCTCCCTCCTGGGCACCCGTAACGCGAGGGCAGGCTGGGGCCAAGGACGTCACAGGCGTGCAAGCTCCTGCCGTGCTATCAGGAACTGCTGGCTCGCTTCTCGGCTCCCTCAAGCCCAGAGCCAGCAGGGCGGCTTCTGGAACAGTCACCGCAGGCCCTGCCTCGCCCCACACTCTCTCGGCTCCCGATGCTCCTGGCCTCCCGAGGAGCTGCCAAGCAGGCACTGTTCTTCCTGCATAACCCCAGACAGAAAGCTCTGGGCTCCTGCTTCATCTGCCCCAGCCCCTTGCCCAGGCTAGCAACTGCCTGGGGATGCTCTGGGGTGAAGCATCTCAACTCCGGTTAGCTGGGAGCCCAGGTTAGGGCTCCTCCAAAAAGGTCTATCTCCTCTCACCTCCTTGGCCTCATCTCCTATCACTCCCTCCAGCTCACGCACTGGACTGAGCCACACCATCCTCCTCTCATGCGCTCCCCTCCCACGGAAAGCCCTCTCCCAAAACCCACACAGCCCCCCACCCCTCACATCCTGTCTCATCACGCCGTCCCGTGGCCTCCCCAGGCACTCTATTTGTAACAGCAATTCCAAGGAGGCCCAGGATCACACCACCCTCGCTAGACCCCGGATATGCGCAGATCCCAGCAATGCGTGAGAAGCTGGCTCTTGACTGCCGTACCCACTCTCTGCGTGTTGCTCCTGAATGACCTTGGAAGGCAGGTCTCATCGCCGTGCTCACAAGGTGGGGAAACTGAGGCCCACAGGCATGATATAGCTTGCCTGAGGCCACACGGATCCTGAGTGGGAGCCAGGACCGGGCATGGCTGAGGGCAGGGGGAGCCCGGTTAGAAGGCCAGCCGGGCGATACACGTCAGAGCTATGACCCGGGACACGAGAGCCAACACGCGGCCGGGTGGGGGTGGGGGGATGGCTTTCACAGCAGACAATGCACCCCTGTTGGACGGAAAGGCTCCCAGATGGCTGTAATTTCACTGTTTATGTGATGCCTGCCATTGAATCCGTTTTACACGTGGGCAGGCAGGGGAGCTGGACTGCAAGCACAGACGTGAAATCCACAGTGACGAGTGCTTGGGGCGGAAGCGGGCCGCCTGCAGCCACCGGGCTGGCCGACGGTGACAGGGGCGCCCGCTGCCCGGGGCCTGGCACACACCGGCACCTCGCCGGCTTCAGCGTCTCCGCCGACAAAGCGTCATAAGAGAGGAAGGTTCTAAATCACCAGGTTCTTGCCATGGCCTCACTCCCGCTGGGCACCCAGAGCCCACCCACGGGGGCGAGCGCGTGAGGCACTGACGTAGCGTATGGATGGCGTGGTCACCGCCTCTCGGAAGAGACGAGGAAACTGAAACACAGAGAGCTTAGTTACCTTCCCGAAGCCACACAGCGAGTACATGACGAAGCCGGGACGCGACCCGAGCAGTCCGGCCGTGAGACATCCCCCAACCCTGGCCACCACGCCCCGGCGGAGGCAGCAGGGCTGGCTGGAAGGAGGAGGAGAAGCCAATGCCTGTGGCCGCACCCGTCACACCCATCGCAGCTGTAACCGCAAGTGCCAGAGGCGCACCGTCAAGCAAGGGAAGGTAAAGTCATCATCGTGGAGAGAAGGAAGGAAGGAAGGAAAGCTAACTTTACCACAGACGACGTGATCCTAAGGAACACACATGCACATGCATACGCACGCACACGCGTATACACACACGACTATGAGAACTAATACACGAGGTCCCAGGACACAGGATCAATACCCAAAAGCCAGGGTATGGCTTTTTACGGTTGTATGCCCCAGCCAGGGACGATCTAAACACAAAACTAAGAATACAATCCCATTCACAACAGCATCACGAGAATAAAATACTTGGCACTGAATTTAACAACAAATGCAAGACTTAGGAAAGATCCCTAACCTCTGCAGAAGGAACTCAAGGAAGAGATAACTAAACGGAGGCACAGTCTATGTTCAGACGGGAAGACCCATTTTTATTAAATTAGCAATTCTCCCAAATTGATCAATAAATTCAGTGCAACTCCTATCAAAATTCCAGCAGGTCTTTTTTTTTTTTTTTAACAGAAATTGACAAGCAGATTCTAAAATTTTTATGAAGCTGCAAAAATACCTAAATGTTCTGAAACTCACTCGTGGTGATGGCTACCCCACTTGTTTTGGTGAAGCTACTGAAAGTGTTGAATCGTGCACTGGAAACGGTTGAATGCTATGCTATGTAAATACATGTCTGTGAAGTTGTTTCTGCAAGTCCCCGGGGCTGCTAAGCCAGTGGGGACACCGCAGAGTCCGAGTGAGAGGAGGTGAGGAAGGCAGGCTCTCCCCTCCACCAGGAGAGACGCCAGAGGTGTCGGGGAGCAGACACCCCTGAGGGTGAGGGTAGGGGCTCTTTCGATGTGCTTTGTTCCCAGGAGTGTCATTTAATCCCAAAGTCTCTCTAAGTTCATTTCCCCTCTGCCGCCATATATGCTGTGTGACATCACACAAGATGTCGCCCTCTCGGAGCCTCAGTTATTTGCAGGGAAATCGCTGGCACACTCAAGCGCCATGCCAGAATCTGGACTCAGGGCTCCTTACTCCCTTCGAGCATTCTTCCCGTCACAGTTCTGCACCCTACGTCCCTTAGGTGTTACACGTTCCACGTATTCCCGTGGCTGTTGGTAGCCTGACTGAGCCACGAGTGACATCTCCAGGGAAACACTGCCGCCGCCAGAGACCGGGAGGCCACGGTTCCCCCCCGCGCCCTCCCCGCGGGCCCAGGCTTCTCAGCTCCCACCCCGCTCCTCTGTGCACATGCCCTCAGACAGCCCTCAGCCACCCCGTCTCCCCACAACACCCACCCTGCTATATTCATCCAACCCAGCGCACAGCCGGATCCCCGGCCCCCTGCCCGGCCCGCACTCGGGGCCCCCTCGGGGGAGCACCTGAAGCGAACGTAGCCCACGAGACTCTACTTGGAAACGGTGCTGGCTCTCGTTTCCCGAGCTGCAGGCTTCCTCTGCCTATGTCCTCTGGAGAAAAGGTCGCCGTGGCCTGTATTTCTTACTTACATGACAGTCCCAAGCTCCTGTGTGTCAGAAACATTGTGGGTGGCGCAGTGGAGATGGAGGTCTGTGAATGGGCAAGCTGGAGGAGAAGCTAACGTCCCTAGCAGGCCAGGAGCAGAATTCGGCTCGGCAGGAAAGGCCCAGAGTCGAAGGCTCGCAGGAGGGAGAGAGCAAGGACGATCCAGAGTGCAGCCAGCAAGCTCGGCTCCAGGCCCCTCGGCAGGCGGGGGGGGGAGGGGGGGGCACGCACAGTGGAGTGAAGGACACAGGCTGGTAAACTGAGGCCGCCATGGCTCTGCAGCAGCCGGCAGGGAGGCTGGAATGGCTGATCGGGACATCAGCATCCCTCCTCCGCAGCCCTTGTCCCCTGCCTCAGTTTACCAGCCAGCCAGGCTCCCTCCGTAGTATTTCATCGGAGGCAGGGAGACAGAGGTGGCTTTCCGGCTTGTTAGCTGGGGGCGGGAAGCCCGGAGAGAGGCTGAAATGAGCGTTCCCTCATTCCACAAATCGTCACCCGGAACCTACTGTGTGTCCGGCACTGTGCTTGGTTCAGGGGACACAGCAATAAAAATTCCTCCCCTGTGGTATTTCTATTCCAGCTGCGGGAGAGAAACTTCAAAATACAATAATCACTAACCAATACTGTAACCACCTGGCCCGTCCACCCGTGGGAAGTGCTAGAGAGGACGAGGCAGGGCCGGGCGCAGAGCACAGCGGGAGGGTCACAGGTGGGGTGGGCACCCATCTCACAGACTCTCCAGTGGCCTGGAGGCCTTCGCTTCAAGTGTGAGGGAGGAGAGGGGCCTGGATGGGTGTGGGGAGGACCGCGGGCCCCCCTGCATCCTGCATCCCTGGGGCTCCCATCCCCACATTCCCCCCATCCACGCTGCAGACCCGTCAGGACAACAGTGACCTTGGTGGGGCCTGGGAGGCACTTGCAGGCCGCCGTGCGCCTGTCTCAGGAGGATGCGAGCGAGGCCCTCTTGTCCTCTCTTTTCCTCCCCACCACGGCTTCAGGGCTAAATGCTGTTCTCAGTAGGACAGGGTCCAAAAATGCCGCACGTCAGCATCCCTTCCCAGCAGGAGACCCCAGACCCAGGTCAGCAAACTTTCTCAAAAGGGCCAGAAAGCAAACCTTTCAGACTGCGTGCCGGGGTTCCTCACTACTTCACTTGGCCATTGCAGTGCAGACACGACCACAGATGCTGCACAAACGAATGCATGTGGCCAGGTTCCGATAAAGTTTTATTTACAACAGCAAGGCGGGGGCCAGACATGGCGGACGGGCTGCCATTTGCCGGCCCCCGCCCTCTGGCACCAGCTGGGCGTCACACGGCTGTGACGGCTCTGAGGTCCACAGTGAAGGAAGAAATAGTAGTAAGGTAATGAGCATGATGACGGGTGCCGAGTGCCGACATTCTTCCGCCCGCTGAGCCGGGAACACAGGGCTGAATGCGAAGAGGGCGGCCCAGCCCCCCACACGTGGATCTGATGGAAAGTTCCCAGACACCACACTGGGTAGGGGCTGTGTGTGTGCCCATTTCACAGGTGAGGACACGGAGGCTCAGGGAGCTGACACGATGTGCCCACGTGACACAGGCGGTGACCGGTGGACACAGGTGAATCCCAGTGTCCGTGTTCCTGTTGGACACCGGCACGGTATGGGCGTGAGCCCGTGCCTGGAAGCTGGCTCTGGAGAAGCAGCGAGGAAGCGACGGGGCCCCGTGCCTCCCAGCCAGCACTCGGAACAACGAGCTGGTGCTTCTCAGACGACTACACGAGGTCTACCTGACACCGCCTCTGACACTCCTGTTTCAGCAAAGCCTTTATTCTCTTGCCAACGTCTTCACCCTCAGACGGGAAGAAGCCCTTTGATCTATCGATCCCATTCCTGCGCCCGTCGAGACGTCCGACGTCAGGGAGACACGCGTCCCTCCCCGGCACCACGGACGGCGGCCGCGCCTCTGACTAACAGGGTGGAAGAAAGCTGACGCAGCTCAAGTGCGGCACGGGCTGGAGGCTTCGAGGCGGAGGCGAGGCCAGCCCTTGCCTGCGCTGACGTGGGACCCGCGACAACGCGCACCTGCCGGCACTTGGCATGTCTGCAAAGGGGCCCACAGCCCAACCGAGGCCGGGCCGCAGAGTCACCCCGTCTGGAGGGGTGGCCGTCCCGCGGCGGGAGCGTCGCACGGAGCAGGAGCTCTGACAACATGGGAAGAGGTGTTTTTGGCGCCCTGGATCCACAGGAAAATGGGTCAGCGGACACGGCAGGGGGGCGGTCGGCCGGCACAGGGAGGAGCTGGAACAAGATGGAGGTGCCCCTGTGAGCGGGCTCCAAGGGGGAGGGGGGCTCTGGCCCCCAGGGGTGACCCGCCGCCATCCGCGAGCGCTGCGAACACCTCCTCTACCAAGCACGTCCCAGGGAGGCCGCTCCCGCCCGGCGCTGCCACTGTCCACAGGAGGCCATGCTTCGGGAACCACGTGGTGGCCCCGGGGGAGAGGGGAGGGAGCCTGTCCCTGTGGCATCACGACCTGTGGGAGGTTCGCAGCACCTCGAGGCACCGGCTTCCATCGAATCAAATAGCTGCTTTGTTTGTCCACAAACCTCACCTCCGGGACTAAGATGAGCTCTATCAGCAGCCCCCCTGCTGGGCCATACTCGGCGTGGCCTGGCTCCTGCCCCTCACTGTCCACCCCCTTCTGGGGTTGCCGTGCGGCTCCTGGAGGCCAGCTTCCGAGGCCCACGTGCCATCGGTCAGACCCTCAGACGCGTCGGACACCACATAAACCCAGGGAGGGCAGGTCCCCTCACACACGGTGCTGGGGACAGCTCTGGTCGGCTGGGCCGCTCTGGGCTGCAATGGGCCCCTCGTCGTGGCTTGCCCGGGGCCGGCAGGAAGCACGCAGGCCAAGCCACGACGGCGCTGGAGGGCAGGTGCCTGCATGCGGTGGCCGCGACCTGATTCTGAGCAGCCAGGGAGCTAAGTATGCCTTTTACGTTTTTAAAATGCAAAAAGTAAAAATAATAATGTAGTACCATATGTCTGTGGTTCATGGAGCCTAAAGTATTTCCTCTGTGTCCCTTCGCAGTGTTTAGTGACCGCAGAAGAGGGCCTAATAAATAGAGGGGAGGGTTGCCATGGTTACCGGAACTGGCCAGGTGGGGTACCCCAGCTCTCATCTGGCCTCAGGATTCTGGCCCTGCGAGGGCCGGGGCTCCAGTGAGCGCTGCAGACCAGAGACCACCAGCCACGACCGCGCCGTTGGAAAAGCCGCAAATGGCCGTGGTCTGCCGCCTCACAGACCACGCGGCTTGGTGGGGCCCCGGCACCAGCTCGCGCTCTGCCCCCCCAGACCCTCTTCTCCCGAGCAGGTGAGGCAGGGTGGCCAGGAAGCTTCAACAAAATAGTATGAAGGCCACTGAATTCAGTGGCTCCTGATGGAGGGTAAGGAACAGGCTGAGGCGTGGTAACCATACTGGGAAGAGGGCCCGGCACAACCATAAAACCTGGTGAAAGCCGTAGCTGACAGGGCGACAGGGCGCGAGCTATCACCAGCATCCCATAGCCGGCAGGCCTGGGGCTGCACCTTCTCCCGGGAGATTCCAAGCTCCACCTCTTTCTTCCTGGCCGCCCGAGGGGCTCCGGGGGGAGAAACCCCACCCAGACCCCAGCTCGAAGGCTCAGCACCTGCCGCGTGCAGGGAAAGCAGGAGGCTCAGCCACTGGGCATGTCCTGGGGGGCCCAAAGCTGCAGCAGACGGTCACCTCGGTGGCCCACAGCCTGGACCGTCCCCTCCCAAGCTGACGCTGGGCTCAGTCACGTGACTGGCTGCGGTCAGGGGACATCAGCGAATGTGACAGAAGTGAAGGCTCGGTAAGCACTTGCAGACTGGGGCGTGGTCGTGCCGTAGGAGGCAGAGGTGACCCCGGGGGACAGGGGTGGGGGGCGGCCCCAGGAGCAGCGCTGAGATGGGAGGCCATGAGCGGGGACCAGCCAAGCCGCATGGAGAAATACCACAGAGCTGCCGGCCACACCACCACCGAGCAGCCCACAGTCACGAGAGACACAAATCACTGCTTACAGCCCCTAAATCCGGGGGGCTTGTCAGGCAGCAAATGCCCACCACCCGCAGAACCACAGATGATTTTGCCTCTGCACCGAAAATGATGACAACCTCGTTGCAGATGCCAACGCCCCCCTTCTGGGCTACTTCCTTCGGAAAGAATGCCGGACGCCAGGACCACCAAGTTCTAACCACCTTCCAGACAAGCAGTGGACAAGCAACCGCGAAGAGCCAGCCGTCGCTCATCATTCCTCGCGCGGCTTGAGTTCAACGACCCCTGCTGTCACTTCTGGCTTCCTATGCCCTCCGTCGTCCGCTGCGGGTCTCTGACTGCGCTGCCCAGCCTCTGAGCTCTGATGTCAGGGCCCGTCGTGCGTTTGTGGCCACCCAAAGTCAACAACCCACACAACTGGCCCTTCGACGTGTGACGTCACGGGAGCTGCGCCCGGGCGGCACTCGTGCTATTCTGGAACCAGTCCAGCGGTCGTGTTTGGCACGGCCCTTCTCGGCAGCGTGGACGGAGTGGGTCCCTGGTCGGTCCCAAACCTGGGAAGAGGGCCCCCACGTTAGGAGGCGACAGCAGCGCTTCATGGAGGGTCTGACGTGGGCCAGGCGCTGTGCCAGGCATTTCCGGACAGAAGGGCATTGCTTGAGAAGCTCCACCCACAGCGGACCTTTAGGGCAGTGAAACTATTGTGTGGGGCACTGTAAGTGCAGGAGCATGACGTCATGCCTGTGTCCAAACCCACACATCGTACTACAGCAAGAGGGAGCCCAACGGGCCGCGGGCACTAATCCATCAATACCAGCTCGGCGCGAATTCATGGCAGGGATGCACAGGGTGCCAGGGGAGACTACTGTAATCCTGAAACTTCTCTAAAAAATACGATCCAGTACTTTATAAAGAAGGAGAGAGGAAGGGGCAGGGGAGGGGAGGCAGAAAAGAGGGAGAGGAGGGAAGGTAAGAAGGAAGAAAGGAAAGAAGGGAGAGAGGAAGGAAGGAAGGAAGGAAGGAAGGAAGGAAGGAAGGGAGGGAGGGAGGGAGGAAGGGGGGAGGGAGGGAAGGTAAGAAGGAGGGAAGGAGGGAGGAAAAGGAGGGAAAGCCTTTGAAGAAGGGACCGGTCACTGTTCCTCTCTCTCAGATGCGAGCCCCTAACCCTGCAGGGCTGGGGGTGGGGGGTGGGGAGCAGGGGTGGGAGGTGAAGGCGGAAGGGCAGGCAGTTAGGAGGCTCTCGTAACCCAGGCGTGAGATGATGGCACACAGCAGGGGGGTAAAGTCACATTTCGGAGACCAGAACCGGGGCTCCAAGGACAGAAGGGCGCCCACCAGCCATTCTGGCCTGGAGCTGTGGCCATGCTCCAACTGGGTGTTCATGGTCTGCCGCTCAGCCAGCCGTCCTTTTTTCTTTTTAACATATCATGTATTATTTGCCCCAGGGGTACAGGTCTGTGAATCCTCAGTCTTACACAGTTCACAGCGCTCACCATAGCACATACCCTCCCCCATGTCCATCCCCCAGCCACCCCATCCCTCCCACCACCCTCCCCTCCAGCAACCCTCAGTTTGTTTCCCAAGATTAAGAGTCTCTTATGGTTTGTCTCCCTCTCTGGTTTCATCTTGTTCCATTTTTCCCTCCCTTCCCCTGTGATCTTCTGTCTTGTTTCTCAAATTCCTAAAATCAGTGAGATCATATGATAATTGTCTTTCTCTGATTGACTTATTTCACTTAGCATAATACCCTCTAGTTCCATCCACGTCGTTGCAAATGGCAAGATTTTGGGGGTTTTGATGGCTGTATAGTATTCCATTGTATGTATATACCACATCTTTATCCATTCCTCTGTCAATGATGTCTAGAGAATGTCTAGAGAGCCAGTCATTCTTGCAAATAAACTAAGTATCAATTAAGTTTACACACATAGTACATTCTGTTAGTCAAACCCTGTGAATGGTATTCCAAAAAATAACCTATGGAAGCGAAGAAGTCCCTAAGTTGGCAGTTTCGACGTGCATCTGGGCTGTTAACATCTCTAGAAAATCTAAACGCGGCGTTATTTCTGGGCCGTGAACATTCACGCTAGGGCGCCGATCTCTGTAAATACTCAGCAGAGGAACGGTACGCTAGTCTGAGTAAATCAGAAACTGATCTTCCATCTGAATTTGCGAAATCCAGCTCTGACAGCAACATCTCACTCAGGCCAGGAGACAAAACCTTTTCACAGCGAACAACGGACTGCATTTGCCTGGGTTAGCCTCATGAGTGTCCGCTGCGGGATTCCAGGCCTGCGTTTTCCGGGAGGTCTCAGCTCTCCCAGGCCGGGGGGGCGGGGCAAAGGTTCTTCCTTGGCTCCTGGAGGACCAGCGGTGACCCCCGCGTGGGAACCCACAGACAGCTGGCTCATCAGACTCACGAGGCTCCCCCAGGCAGCAAGCATGCAGCAAGTGTTCCCTGGCTCAGGCCTGTGCTCGGAGTTTCGGGCGTGCAGAGAACACACAGTGCAGAGGGGAACAGGAACGCTTACAGCAGCACCTTTCAGAGACACGCAGGAAATACTCGATGTGGAAGGAAGCAGCCAGGCCTGGGCGAGGGGCAGGACTCACTGAGGGAGGAGTGCTTCTGTGGCTGGGGTGGCTGACAAGCAGGCTCATTACCCTGGTCTGTCCACCCGCCAATGGAGGTTTCGTAAGGAACGATCACATCGAATTAAGGTAGTCACGGTGGGGCTGGGAGCCTCAGGTAGGGGCCCAAGGGTTCGGCCAGAAGGCCTGGCTTCGGGCCCAGCTCTGCTATTTACCAAGGGCTGTGGCCTAGGACAGATGTCCCAACCTCCCTGTTCCTCAGCACCCATCGTGTTGAGCTGGGGGTGGGGCATGATCGCCGTGAAACAGTGCTCAGCAGGGCAGCCCTCGGTGAGCACTTGCTAGTTGCTGTGGCGGTTTTCTTCCCTTTCCAGATGATGACACTGAGGGTCAGAGTGGTGAAGAGCCGTGCTCAAGCTGCCCGGCAGAGGAAATGGCAGAGCCGGGACTGGACCCATATCTATGGGGCTCCAAAGCCCTTTCTGCTCCCAGATGGGACGGGGTGGGACTTCCACAGCAGGAGCGGGAGACCTGGTCTGCTCAGATGGACACGGCCGGCCGACAGCAAGCACCTCAGGTGGCCCCGATGGCCCCCAGGGAGAAGATCTCCTTGTTCACAGATGCTGCCCCCTCTCCCTCCGAGGGGCCATGCAGGGGGCCTCCGGCGATCCCTGCCGCTCCCCTGGGTCCTCATGGAGCCCTCGGCTCCCCAGGAAACTGTCCCCAGCCTCCACAGCCTGGCCTGCCTCCGAAAATTAACCACAGAACCAGCACGGGACCCTGCAATTCCACTGCTGGGTATAGACTCGAGAAGGTGAAAACAGGCTCTCAAGCAAAACTCGGCACACGAGTGTTCACAGCAGTGACCAGCCCCGGCGCCCACGGACGGATGAGTGGATAAGCGCACTGTATTTATCCACGCAATAGACTCCTATTCAGCCAGAAACAGGAGTCCAGCACTGACACGTGGTTGGGTGAGGGTAAACCTCGAATATGGGCCAAATGAAAGAAGCCCGTCAAAAGGCCACCTGCTGTGGCATTCTGCTCAAAGGAACATTCCGGAATAGGCAAATCTAAGGTCAGAAAGCAGGGGAGGGGCTACCAAGGGCTGGGGAGGAGGCGGGGGAGAGAATGACCGGTTGTGGGTATGGGGCCTCCTTCCGGGGTGATGCGTAAGTCCAGCCGTTACAAGCGGTGGTTTCGCCAAACGCACTCGGTTGCCGCCGGACTGTTCAGTTTAAAATGGTCCACTTCACGTTATGTGAATCCATTTTTCAAAAGCGGCGGATGAAGTCTGGGACGATTGGAAGCCCTGGAAAGTCCATTACTCCGCTGCTGACGTTGTGGGAGCGGGAGGCCGGCGCGGGCGGGGCGGGAGGGGGCAGCTTGGGGAACGCAGGGCGCGGTTTGAAACGCTCAGGGTTGAAAGGAACAGGAAGCCCGAGCAACGCCGTAAATCAGGATTTTCTGACTGGGTCGCTTGTACGGAGCAGAACAAAGTGTACTGAATGTCCAGGGTCGGTGTGAGTCCCGGCTGCCAGGCTCCGCCGGGGTGGACGGCCCTAACTGCACACGGCCGCACACTTGAAGGTTGCTCCACGAAAAATTAGGATTTGATGTTTTAATGAAAATTGAGTTAGAACTGGCATTAAACATGAACCAGAGGATTTCGGGGACAGGCAGGAAAGTGCCCGTGACAGACATGTCGCAGGGCTGGAGCGGCTGGGGACACTTCCTCTCCTGGCTCGCTAGGGAGCTCAGTGTCTCGGCAAGGACCCCGGGCGGGGGTGGGCTCAAAGGTGACGGCACGTGGAGGCGACCCCCCGGTATTTCTGGGTCCTGGTAGGACAGAAACGGGGTCTGCACAAACCCCGTGTATCTTTCCCACGGGTCTCAGGGCCGAAAGCCGGGACTGGGCTTCGGGGAAGGTCCTGTCTGGGCCGAGAGTGACCTTTCTGAGCCGCGTTGTCCCCTCTGTACAATGAGGTACGATGCCACCCGGTCCGGCTGTGCACTCTGTCCCTCCTTCCCTTGTCTCAGGGGCTGACCCCAGCACCCTGCAGGCCTCCCCCTGGCCTGAACCCCAGACGGGGTTAAACCCCAGATTACACCGTCTATAACCGTGCTCCCCTGCGGTCAGCCTACTCTACTGGGATTACTTACACACGGGCCCTCTGGATCACCCAGCGTCACCTCCATTTCAAGACCCCGAGTTCAATCTCATCAGCAAAGTCCCTTCTGCCTCATGAAGTCACAA
This sequence comes from Potos flavus, assembly GCA_028534135.1. Taxonomy (NCBI): domain Eukaryota; kingdom Metazoa; phylum Chordata; class Mammalia; order Carnivora; family Procyonidae; genus Potos; species Potos flavus. Next base: position 1,793,772 of record CM052888.1, on the reverse strand, counting down.
TGGGACGTGGGTGTCTTGGGAGTGTTATTCAGCTGACCATGGGTGGGAAAGGGGGTCCGTCTTCTGTATCAAAACAGACAGAATTTATGGCCCCACGGAACTGACCACTTAGTAGGGGAGAAAGGTAATAAAACAACTGCATGAATAACCTCTCTAAGGGTGGCCAACCTTTGTATCTCGGTGATGACAAGGATGAAGAAATGCATATTTATGGAGCCCTTACTACGCACAGGTAGTCTGTTGAACGCTCCTAGATGTTACTGCATTTCAAACGATGTCAGGGGATGAGTCTTCTCATTCCCACTCAACAGAAGGGAAAGCTGAGGCTTCGTCTGAATGCGTAGACTCCAGAGCTGGCTTCTTGGCTACCGTCCTATGCGCAGGGCCCCCAAGTCCTCAGCCCACTGACCACACGCAGGAGCACACGCTGGAACAGAGATCCAGGAACACTCCGGAAAAGTGTCTGTCCACGTCGTAATTGCCTGAGCGAGGAAGGGAGGGGCTCAGCATCTTCCCCTTCCCAGACAGGCCCCTGGGGGGAGCAACAGGAGATTAACAGGCTTCTGTCTCGGCCCGCCTGGCCCGCCTCAGGCTGCAGTCCAGCCGAGCACGGGCACGTGGGCACCTGGGGCACCTGGGCTTCCTGCGCCGGGAAGTCACACACGGCAACCGATGCCACTGTTGGAAGCCTACAGCCTGGGTCTCCCCCGAGGAAAGGAGAAGGTCTCTTTGGCTGTACACAGAAGTTTCCAGTTGCCTTGACCATGAGTCTGAGGTGCTGCTCCCCTCTCCACAAAGGACCTCACTGTTGTCCGTGTGTGCTCGGGCACGTCCAGCGTGTGCACATCCCAGGTGTTCAGGAAGCCCGGACTCCTCTGAGAGTAGAGACCCGACACACATTCTGTGCTTACGAACTCGTAGTCTAGACACAGGTCTCACCAACTTGGCCATTCTGCCCATAAACAGATTACAGTGACCAGATTAGAACCCGGAAGTAGGGAAGGATCGTCAAACGTAAGAGGTCCTCAGGTGACAGTGACCCAGCGTGTGTGACAGTGCAGGCGGGAGGCTAGCCATGGGAGCCCTGCCCCTGCCCTCGGGCACCATGGTATCAGACAGAGACAGGGCGCTGCGCCGGACTCCCGCCACCCGCTTCTGTGAAGTCCAGGGCGACGCTCCCACCTCCGGGGCTCGGCTTTCCTGCGAGAAGCCAGTGCTGAGGGGAAACGAGGGGCTGGGTGCAAAATCCCGGTGTGATCCCGGTGTGGTCTGGGACGGCCGTGTGCCTCAGACGGGACAGAACTGTCTCCAGAGCCTGGCCCCTCGGGCGACCGGCTGAAGGCACGGGTGCCCGGGCCGCTCCCACCTGACCTCACAGCTTCCCCCGTGCTAGAGGTGACGGGACGAGACGGGACAAGGGGAGTGAGCCACCTGGTCACAAAAGCAACTCTGGAGAAGCGAGAGGTGCCCCCAGTCCAGCGGCTCCATGACCCGCATCCCTCTCCCCTGCTCCTTTCTGCTGTGCCCTGGCCGGAAACTGGAAGGGTCTGGGGGACAGGGAGCTTATCCCCTCCTGAGCTATTTCGTTCTGTCCTGTTTTAGGTCACGGAAGCGGGGATGAGGCAGCCAACATTTGAACCTTCTCGACACGCCCCCCCACTCCCTCCCCAACCATGAACTACAACAGATGGAAACTCATTATGTCTGAAATCTACAAGTTCTTAATGATTTAAGAGAAAACTAATTGATCACCTTTTAAGACTGATAGGGAATCGATCTGTCATCTCCAAGAACTGGGTAAATGAAAAGAGATCTCTCCCCTGTATGAACTGTCGCACAGGGTGACCAAATGGTCGTCGAGAGGCAACGTGCCCGTATGAACTGAGTCCAGCTGATAAACGAAGATGAAGCGATGGAATTAGGGTATCGCCGTTTTGCGGCCCCTAATGAATTAATGGAAACACATTCAAGCATTAACAACTGCTAACATCGAAACAATGGGAGAGGGGAAAGAAAACATATCCAAGAAGAAAAAACTCAGAGGCAGAAGAAGGACAAACTCTGCAAACCCCAACGTAGCTTCGACCCCAGTAGGTAGGTATATGTGTGCAGACACACCTGGGCAGGTATGAGCGGTGTGTCGGCACTTCAGGGAGAGAAGTGAACTCCACTCATGCCTTGGAAGCAGAACGTTTAGGTGACCAGAGAGGAAACACAAACCCTAACATGAATCCAAACATCTCCCCTTATTTTCATAATCGCCCCACCGAGCATGAATTGCAAAGTCGTATTTAATACACGTATTTTGGTGCCAGGCCCGCGCCATTGTCCTTCCCGTCTATTTTTGGTTTTGATCCTTGAGGCAACTAATATTCATGTTCAGGAAACAAATCTACAAAAATCATACCAGCGTGTGTGCTGAGTGCAAAGCGAGTGCGTGCAGGTTGAGTGTTTCCGAGCGAGGGGCACACTCGGCATTACTCACCCTGAATTCCTACCATCTGTGGGTCCACAGGAGACTTAATTCTCCAGGAAAAGGCCCCTACCCTAATTAGATTTTACTTGGCTTATTAGTAAATCTCATTCACTGACTTAATGAGAAACAAAAGTCATGTGATAAAAGAGTCACGAGCAATAAAATGTTAACTAAATTTATACAGCAGAGGGCTTGAAATTTTCCCTCCATATCAGCAAAATTGAAATCCACAGTGGAAACAGGAATTGCTATAAATGGCTTCAGACCTAGGCATGGGGACTATTTATATTCAGGATGTAGCTTATTCCAGAGAGCGCGCACACGATTTCGGCATTTAAAGTGCCAGACGTGTGTTCAAATCTTTACTAATTGGGAGTACTAATAACTGCTAAGATTTATTTCATACTTCCTATGTCCTACGCTCTTCTAACAGCTTTAAATGCATTAACACGCTTAACGGCACGAGGCAGACTATTACTGTTCCCATTTTGCAGATGGGAAAACCGAGGCTGCAGAGGTAAAGGGGCTTACCGGGGATACTCAGAGAGTAACTGTCAGTGACAGACTGCAGCCTCCGAGCCAGGACAGCCAGCTCTCCATGCTCCAAAATTAAGGGAAATCCTTTCTGCTTTTTCACTCAAATGTTAGGGTTTTTTTGAATTACTGTAGAATAATTCAGACACGGGACTGCACATTGGGGTCCGCATGGATGTCAGCTACAGCTTGAAGACAAAGACCCTCTCAGCCCCACTTTTTATTGGTTTTATGATAGTACCTGAATTTCAGTTAATTTCAAAGGAGAGACTGGGGTCTCTGAGTTCTCCAAGGGGAGCACGGGCTCTCAAAAAGTCGAGGTCAGGAGGGAAGTCCGTGACTGAGAAGGACATCTTCGTGAGTGAGTGTGCCTCACCCAAGGTGGCCCCGTAGCCGCCACGACGTGAGAGGCAGGTGTTTGTAAGTGTGCACCTGGGCCCTGGACGGACACGGGCCCTGGACGGAAAGGGCTCACGCAGAATCTGCAGTGGGCTGGCGGAGCCCTGACCTCTCGGCAGCCCCAGGGGCTCTGAGATGCCAGCTTCATTACGGTCTTGTTATGAGCAAGGCCCAAGGTGGAAAGGCACACCACGTCCACGCAAGGGCCAGGGAGAGCTGCCTTCCCCCGAACCTTTGACTCCAAACACACATCCCTTCGGCCACAGGGCAGCCCTTCTGCCAAGCCACTGAGCAAAACTCCTCGGGGTTATTCAAATCCAACAGAGAGAAAATCACTCTCACATTGTCTGCTGTTTCCCAAGCTATCGTGGCATTGGCCCATGTGACCGCTCAGCCTCGTCTTTGCCCCAGAACACCTTCCTCTGGGGGCAGCGACCGTGTCCCATGAGGGCCCAGAGAGGCCATCTGTCCAGTTCCCCAGCTGCAGGTCAGGCAGGGGACCCACGCTGGGCCCCTGGGATTATTTCTTCCTGGAAATCCACTGGAGCCAGCACATGGATGGGTTCCCCGAGCACCTGGCTTCCCAGGCTTTCGGGTGCTTTCTTTGTTGCAAAGTTAGAAACCTCTCTTGGGCCAGCCTACCCCAAAAAGCGACTGGTTGTTCCCTCAACTGGAAAATCAATGGGGTGGGTCTGGCCTTGGTCACGCTTGGGTCCAGGGATCCCAGTGAAGCTGCCAGAAATCTGTCTCTCTCCCCATCTCCTGACACTGCTCATCCGCATGCTCTCAAGTGAAACAGACCTTGGCAGATCCAGGCCTCCCTGCTGCATACAACACCAGACCCGGGGAAGGGAGCGCGCCTCTCCCAATTCCCCTGGGAAGGGCCTAGGAAGACTGGGGTCGGCTCCGGATGGTGCCATGTCTGTCTCTGTGACCATGACGGTGGAGGGGAGTGCTGGGAAGATTCAGAGTGGCCAGGCCCAGGTCATGGCCATCCAGAGGCCAGGAAGCAGGGCCAGTGTCACCCAAGACACACAGATGACTGCGGAATTCTATGGGTTCTCCAGAGGAAACGATGCCAAAGAAACGCTCCCACCAGCAAGGACGAGATCACCCTGCTACAACCAAAGGGCCCCATCTGAGACCAGCTGCACTGAGTCCACTCCGAATGTGGGGAAGCCGAGATACATCGGGACCCAAGGAGAGGTGGAGTACTCTAAGAGGTTCCAGGAAAGCCTGGCCATGGGCTGTGGACAGCTGGCACAGAAAAAGGGTGATCTTCCAGGCAAGATGAGGGGTGGCTTCAGCCCCAGCGGGGTCTTGACGAGGCCCACCTTCCAGGTCTGGAGGGCTTCCAGTGGGTGATGGTGGGAGAGACAGCCGGGAAAGAACAGCGGGTCCCGACTGCGGTCACCCTGAGGCCGCTGGAGGGGAGGTAAGAGAACCACGCAGAAGCCAATGAGCCAGGACGCGCCCCTACGCTGGGCACCCCCGGAAAGGGCTGGCTGCCGTGTCCTTCAGGAGGGAAGCAGCCCCGCGAGCTGGGAGGCACCGCCTGGGAACAAGGGCATTCTGCAGAGGCGGGAGGGGGGAGGGTCTGCAACACAGGGGGCGGTGTCCCTCGGGGCGAGTCTGACCTAACCAGCCCGAGACGGGTCCCTCTGGGTCTTGTCTACACAAGCCAGCACTGCCTGCTCCTCTGTCCCCGGAGCGACACAGGGCCCCGTTGGGGCCACGAGAGTGCACATCTCCCCCGGGGAGGACCCCGGTCAGCCTGGGTCCCTGAGGCTCCGACGGTCCTGGCGCAGGTCAGGGGACCTCTGTGACCAGGCCGCTGTGGCCAAAGGGTCAGACGCTTATGGCACAAGCAGGGTGTCCCAGGCATGGGGTAGGGGCAGGTGTTCAAGGGTCACCCCCCTCCCTGAAGCTCATAGCACCCCCCCGTACACTGGCTCTTATTCCCCATTATTCTTTTGAGAGATCTACACGCCACTCGCCACACACACGGGACAGCCTTTGCTTTCCCAATAAACTCGCGTCGTACGCCCCAGTGTGGCCCGTCTCCAGGCAGTAGCATCGGCGAAGTGCTGGGTCTGGGTTGTTAGAAACGTTCTCAGGATGCGAGATGACAAAGGCAGGCCGCACCGGGTCGCTGACGCACACCTGCCTTCACTTAAAACTTTGATACTTCGTTCATCACACGCGTTCTTTGGGTTTTCATTTTCTAAATGTTGCAGTCAAGTACTATTCATCTTGCTGGCTGTGGTTGGGCTCCTGGCAATCCCGCGTCCGGGGCAAGTGCCCTCCCACCCCCTGCCTGCCCGTCCCCCACCCCACCCCGCCGCCGCACGTTCTCGGAAACAGGTTTGCGGCCCGGCATGTGCCACCTCAGCCCACCTCAGCGCTCTGGGAGACACTCATTTCACCCGTAAGTACAGTCGGCGCGGCTGCTGGCCCAAACCCTTTCCCGCCCCGCTGAGCGACTGGCCGCAGACTTCGCCGTGCAGCCCAGGTCCGCCGGGGAGCCCCCGCCCCCGATCCTCGGCAGCCTGATGGACCCTGGAGGAGACAGCAGGGGAACCAGGGCCGCGGCCTCCGCCTCTGTTAGCTTTGTTTAATTTCGGAGGAGCAAACCAGCCCTGGCCAAGGAATCATAAATTCCTCCGGGAAGGAGCCTGCCGCTCCTGAGCCACGGCCAGGGCTGCCCCTGGGGAGCGCAAGGCTGGCGGAGGGGAGAAATCACAGCGAGGGCCCCTTCTGCCTCCCCACGCCTGTGCCCGGCATGTTTACGCAGTGACATCACAGGGCAGGGAGCAGAGACCACCCCTGAAAGGAAAAGCGAGTCACAAAAAGGGCAGAGGGGTGGTGGGAGGGGACGCGGCCAGCCCCCTCCTTTGCCTTGGCGAGCACAATCGGCTCGGGAATAAAAAGATTCTCTAGTTATGTGAGGGTGTTGCGTTTCAACCACATCCCTGGGGCCGGCCCGGGCTAACAAGGAAGTGTATCATCTCACGGAGCCCCCGAGGAAGCCCTCCAGGGAGGGTGCTGTTGTATTCCCATTTTACACACGGGGACACCGAGGCCAGAGGTAATGAGACTTGCCCAAGGTCTGTCTCTCCATAAAAAGTGGGGCCAGGACCCGAACCCAGGAGGCTGGAATTCACAGACCCCCTGTGACATGTTGCAACAGATGGGCAGGACCCCCAAACGAGGAAACCCATCCTCTGCCCCAGGAGGCCCCAGTTCTCCGATACAGAAGCCAAAGCATGCTCCCCGAATCCTGGCTCCAAGAGCACTCACACCCTAAGCCTCCCTCCCAGATTTCTGTCTTCTCTTCCCTCCAGCCCCCCACGTCCCACCCACCAGCAGGTTCCCGGACCCCTCTCCTCTCAGACTCGCTCTTTCACAAGATCACTTGGAATATCTGGGGGGCTGGGCCTGTGCCCCAGGCTTGCCCCCCTCATGCCAGAAAGAAGCTGCCCTTCGCGGATGAAACTCAAGACAGAGCCGTCCACCCACGCGCGAGATTCCTGCAGGATTATGTGTAATTTCAGTAGGGAGAGGGGGCTCAGCTATCTCAGATGAGACTAAGGGGCTGGCTGGAGCCCTTCTCTGAACCCGCTGTCTCCCGGACGCCCGACCTCACCACGTGTGACTGATGGGTCGGCGAGGAGCCCACGTTCCTGCTCAGCCAGAAGGGCTCTACACGCAGAGCCCACGCCGCATCCCTTCCCAGAAGTGGGAGAACAGGCTTTCCCACTGCAAAGCCCATTTCCTGCTCAGACCAGGTGGAAAAGCTGCTAAACTCAAAAGGTCAAACCTAGTTTAATTTTATACCCTCTCGCTAAGAATGTTCCCTTAAAAAAGAAAAAAAAAGGGGGCGGGAACCGTATGTTTCTTTCTAACTTTTCAAAAGTTAACTCATGTGGAAGAAAAAAAAGATTAGGATAAAATTTCAAATATTAAATTCAAATGCAGGATTAATGACTTTTATTTCTAAGCCCAAGAGGTTGTCTGGAATTTCGGACATTTTTGGAGCAGTCGAAACCAGACATAACCAGATGCGGTTGTGTTTTGGACCAAGTCAGCACAAATTTCATACCTTGAAAGACTATATCTACGTCCGTCTTAATACAAACAGTCCCTCTTTTCCAAAACTCTCCATCCAGAATGAATTCAGAGCCATCGGCTTAAACACGAAGACTAAACACTTTCCACTTGTACATGGAAGCAGCTGACGAATATAAACCTTTACTAACCACCCCCCCGCCCCTGGGCGCTGCAAACCTTCTCCCCACCTCCCTCTTCGCCCTCCTCAAACACACACGCACATGGGCCAGAGGGACAGGTGACGGGCACTGATCGGAAAGAAGAAAGAACAACGTTCCTACAATGTGTGATGTCTCCGAAGTTATTAACTACTGTGATAATGTGGGTGGTGGGGCATCTCAGGTTCCACTGAACCCTAGAAGTACTGAAAAATCTCACATGAGGGCCCAGCCCACGGTGGTTTGGACTACTCAGGGTGACGTCTGAACAGGAATGGAAAGGATCTATCCCAGCCTGCGGATGAGCCTCATAGAATGGTATCCCAACATCCAAGAGTGTTGGCACAAACAACGGACAAGGAGTGGAGGGAAGGTGCACAACGACTTAAGAGTCAAGGGCTACCGGGTAAAGAGTATTTTCTATGGAACATGAACACTCCTTGAAAAATGAACACATTCCAATATGTTTGGAAAACACCGCATACTCTGAAACCGGGATCAGTGAACTACGGCCCCTGTGCCAAATCTGGCTCGCCACTTGTTTTTGTAAATAAAGTTTTATTGGGACAAGGGCCATACCCATTCATTTACATACTGTCTGTGGCTGCTTTAGGTGGCAAAGACAAAGACCACGTGGCCCACAAAGCCTAAAGTATTAGCAGTCTTTTGTAGATAAAGTTTGCTGAGCCCTGCTCTAAGACCACCTTAGGGATTCACGAATCCCATCAGCGCATTAATGACTCCACGAAATCCTGCAGCAAGGAAATCTAATTCCGCTGTTTAACATAATACTCACAACCATGTGTTATGTGATTTAAAAAAAACCTTTTTCCTCCTTGAGATACTTATTAATTCCTTTCCTAAGATGGGCTCCACACACATTGTGGGAAATACTCATGTGCGTGTTTGCATGTGCCTCTGGTGTTTTGTTACGGCAACCCAAGCTAACCCAGCAAATAAGGCTTTTCAGCAGAATGCTTATGAAAGATGCCTGATATTTTATAGTTACGTTTTATGAAAGATTCTTCCTCACTAATGTGCAAGCGTCCAGCCTACAGTTGGGTCTGAATTTAAACCGGCCGCTTCCTCACTGTGTGAGCTTGGGCAAGCTACTTGCCCTCTCTGAGTCTGCGCCCCCTCATCTGTGACATGGAAACCACCCCTCCCTCACCTGGGAGGGTTGTCGAGTTTGTGTTAGTGAAGGCTGAGTGAGACGGCAGGCACCGGAAGAGCACGGACAGGCCACCGCTGGGCAGCGGTTCTCACAATTACTGCGTCTCCTCCATCCTAAGGGGACCTAAGTGGGGGTCGATCCGTCATCCACGGGCTAAGAATTTTAAGGGTGGAAAGAGATGCTAGAACATATGTCCTCATCAAGGACAAGATGCTTTCTGATGACAGATACACATGGATGTGAGGGGCTCCCAGAAGTGGGCTCTGGGCCTTCGGAAAACTGGATACTCCTCTTGGTCTGGTGTTGAGAGGCACGCGCTTCCCTGGGATGCGGATACGACAGTGACAGGCTCTGGGGCAGGCTCGTTTGCATGGGCCTGGACACTGAGCCCCAAAGCCCTGGGGCACTGTGTCCCACAGCGATGGATACCCGACACAGAGCCCACATCACAGTCTGGCGTGCTCAGAGAGGAGCCCCAGCCTCCATCCATCCTGTGCCTCCGCCCTCCTCTTGTCTTGCGGCCTCTTCAGCGCACACCACGTGTGGCCACTGATGGTCGGTGGCCACATTCAAGCCCAAGGGAGGCAGGGCTGCAGAGGCTGACCCGGTCCCCAAGAAGGGGGCACCGGCAGTCCCTACCTGGGTGTGCCAGACCTGACAGGTCCTCGACCACTGCGATGGGCATGGGAGGGACCTGCATCTCCCCCCCGGATCAGGGCGCTGGCCCGCGAGACACCAGGGCGGGCACTGGGAAACAGCTTTCGGGCAGGGGTCTGTCAGATGCCCCCATCCCCGCCCACGAATTGCACCACGCACACGGCGGGTAGCCCTCTTCCTGCTCACGAAGTCAGCCCTGTCTTCAGGCCGGCAGACACTCTGCAGTAGGGTGTTCCGAGTCCACCGGGTTTGCGCCCGCACCCACAGATGTATGCACTGAGGGGTCCTGGGTAGGCAAGCTCGCCTCCTGTGGAACAGGGGCTGGTGAGTTGGTATCTTTAAAGCACTTAGCACAGCACCCAATATGGACCGAGTCCTGGACGAGTATCAGATGCCTTAAGTAGTAGAATATAAATCCATAAATACCATCTAATGGTCTTAGTGGACGATTACTGGACAATTTTTTTTTACTGATTGATTGAATTTCACTTGCTTTTGCCTACATCTAGAGACTGGGTTCTGGGGTTTCACCATCTCCAGGAAGTCCCCTGGAGAACCTGCTCTTTTCCCACCTGAGCACCGGCCTCTAGTGATATGATCACAGCACGTTCTTGCCCATATATTGCTTGAATGCCGCAGACAGAGTCTGTTAGTGGTTAAAAGCATGAACTCTAGGGTGCGACTGACTAAGGGAAATTTTAGCTCTAGACACTTACTAGCTGTGTGACTTAGGCAAGTCACTTCGCCTCTCTGAACCTCACTTCCTCATTTGCAAAATGGGGGTGATTAGAGTACCTACCCCATGGGGTTGTTGTTAGGGTCTCACGAGTCACTCTGTATTCGGCCTTTGTGAGAGCCACACCGTGGGGCGTGTCTTCATCACTGTTATTACAGGGAGCTGTTGGACAATTTGCTCAGATGACAGAGACACAGCGCCCAGCACAGAATGATCGCTCCACGAGTGAGGGCTGGTGTCATACTCATTCGAGTGACAAGTGTCCCTGGCAGCTGGGCTGATGTGACTTCCAAGTCTGGACAGTGACTATCCTCACCACTCTATCATCGCGCAGATGGCCATGAAGCAGCCTTTCTTCTAGATGGACCAGTGAGGTGCCAGGGGCCCAGACACCCCAGTCGGGACCCTTCCCTGTCCTGCTGCTGGAGGAAGAGGCAGGCCCATCCCCCACACAGCTCGGCCAGCTGTGGGCCGGGCAGCCTGCCCATCGGGATGACAATGCTCCCCTGGGACTTATGAGGCCCCACAGGCTCTTGGGGCAAGAGAAACGGGCCAGGACTTCTGCAGGCCCCACATTCCCACAGGCGCGGCTGGCTGGATGGCCAGTGAGCGGGAGGCTGGGGCCTTGGACTCCGGCCAGGCGGAGGCAGGGGAAGTCTGGGACATGCCCGTCTGCTCCCCAGCCTCGGGGTCACAGGAGCTGGGATCCGCCGGCATGCCTCGAGCCACGGGCCCTCAATCTGTCATGATACCCCAGGAAAAAATACAGTGAAATACTGTTTTTCATCCCATTTATTACCCTAACAAGGTGCTTAACCTGGAAGCACTGTTGGCACGGAGTGGCGAGCTGCAGCCCACGGAGAATGGGGGCCTGCTGGGCCCCGGCCTCGGCTGGGCCTTCTCAGGGCGAGATGACAGGCACGGGCGAGAAGGGGGCCGAGGGCGAGAGTCACGCTGACGGCTTTACGGCCCCACGCCCACTTCCATGAAAATCACCGCTGCAAGGACGTCAGCGGGCCTCTCCGGGTGGGGCTGCCCACTGTGGGACCAGAACCAGAAGTCAGCGGTTTCCAGTTTTAAGGGGTTGCGACCCTTGGGCCAGCCCCTGGTCAGGATTCAAGGGGGGAGGGGGACTGTCCCAAAGGCGTGCCCCTTCCCCACACAGAGTGCTGGGCAGATCTCCACCACTGAAGAATCACGTCTGGACACAGCTGCACTTGGATCCTGGATCAAAAAGCGAAGGTTCCCGCAGTGAATCGCTTCTCATTGGCCATCGACCTCCTGGTGTCTGAAGGGCCCTGCTACTTCCTGGGTCCTTCCAGGCCAGGGTGTAAATACCAAAGAGACTCCAGCAAGGGCGAGAAGGTGCAGGGGCCCACGCTCAGAAGGACCCCACACTGGGTCCGACGCTCTGCTGTGGGAAACTTGAAATCCTTCACCATGTTTCAGCAAGGGCCCCATTTCACCTCGCACTGGACCTCCAAAATTACGCAGCCAGCGCTGCCCACACCTCACCCACCTGGTCCTGCCCCATCGCAGACTCTTCTCAGGCCTTTGACCTCCTGCAGGACCTCCTGTCAGCCACTGTCTCATGAAACCCTCCAAACAGCCCCAGGTTGGGGGGACTACTTTTGATCCTCATTTTGCAAATGAGGAAACTGAGATGCAGGGATTATGAGCAGTGTTCCTGAGCCCTCACCACTAGTAAGCAGCAGACTCAAGGACCAGATGCAAACTTGTCCTTTCTTTTCTCCCACAAGCGGGGAGGAGGATCCAGAAAAGCCTGAGAAGGGTCTCAGCTCAGTTACGGGGAGAGACGCGTACAGAAGGGAGGGACTGGGCCATTTCCCTGGAAGAGAAATTCCAAGTGAGGCTCTGGTGATGGGCATCGGGGGGCAGGAGCTCAGGCAAAGAGGGCGCAGCAACATCCCCAGCTCTGCTGGCGTGGGGGGGCTAGCTTCAGCAGAATGGGGATAGGGAGCTCCCCCAGCCCCAGGAGTGGGGGCTGCACCCCAATGCTCCAGTCTGCATGACCCCGGTGATGCTTAGAGTCCCCCCTGATTCCATCCTGTCCACTGCAGGGTAGCACCAGAAACATAACCAAGAACCCCTGAGAAAACAGGTCTCACGCAGAAGCAGGTGGGGCCGTAAGCCAGGGCTAAGGGAACTCGGGAGGGCCAGTCCCGAGAAGTAACAGCTCCGAGAACCCTAACAGTCTGCCGCGGAGGAAACATGCAGACGATGAATGCCCAGCACCAGCCTCTCAGGGAAGACGTCACAGCGGCAAGCAACAAAAATCCTGCCGGAAACCGGCTTGTGCATCTGGGAAGCGCCAGGGTCCAGGGAGGGGTGCTGCTGGAGCAGCTGGGTGGTATCTGTCGGGGCCGGGACCCTACTCTTGCCCACCTCCCTGCCTGCAACCTAGAACCTGACCGTGTCCAGGGCAAGGCCAGAGACCACTCCCACCTCCGCGCTAAGAATGAAAGAAACCTCTTCCCAGAAGACTCCCAGCTGCCCTGGGGCCTGAGAGGCTGACCGAGCTCCCAGGGCAGGAGAGACCACAGCCATGCTCCCCCAGGCGGCTGTGGGCAGGGCAGCTGGTAGGATGGGGGAGACGGGAGTAGAGCGGGGACGCCTCGACGGACATCCCCCCAGACCCACATCGTTCCTCGGCGTAGACAGGCACCCCAGAGAGAAGACCGGGGCCGTGCACTGGTGTCCGAGCCCTGGCTCCACACTGACTGCCCGTGTGACCGCAGGCCAGTCTTCAAACCTCTCTTCGGCGGCCCATGGCTCTCGGGGAAAATGGCAAAGTCTGTCCCATGACCTACAAGGCTGTATCAGACGAGTGTTACTCCCCCGTAACTAAAGCTCCCCTGGCCAAATTCAGTGCGAGCTACTGGAGAGGACGTTGAGCGGCTTGCATTCTCTCCAGGAGCACCAGGAGGAGGATTACAGGCCGAATGGCCGAGAGCAAGTCCCAAAATTACGCCAAAGACTCGCCCGCACAGTGGGGACTCGCGGCCACTGCTCCAGCCCCGATACAGCCTGCTTCCGCTGCGCTTAACAGCACGATAGCCGCGGCTGAAACCAGGTGTTTGTAGAGCGCGCTCTTCTCACATAAAGGTCTGCGTTCTGCTCTCCAAAATCACTGGGGCTCCTCCCCGGACACTGCTGGGTCCATCTCCGTGGGCTGTGGTGATGCATCCAGCCAACAGGCATGGACAAAGGGGAGAGAGGAGGGCCTGCCCTTCCCTCTATGGGCACGTGCGGGAGGCTGCCCGGCTCATTGGCCAGGGCTTGTCCCATGGACGGTGCCTCGGCAGGGGAGGCGGGGACATTCGGGCTTTACTCTGAGTGACAAGGGACCTAGTTGGACATTCTGTGACTATGGAAGGGAGGATAAACGGCTGCTGAGATAAGCTGTCCACAGAGGCTCTTCTCTCTGCCCTGGACACTGTTCCTGTCTTGCCCAACTCTGATCCCAGCTCAGACCCCTGCTCAGATCCCTGCTGAGATCCCACCTCCGATCCCAGCTCAGATCCCTGCTCAGATCCCTGCTGAGATCCCACCTCCGATCCCAGCTCAGATCCCACCTCCGATCCCACCTCCGATCCCAGCTCCGATCCCAGCTCAGATCCCAGCTCCGATCCCAGCTCCGATCCCAGCTCCGATCCCAGCTCAGATCCCACCTCCGATCCCAGCTCAGATCCCAGCTCAGATCCCTGCTCAGATCCCAGCTCAGATCCCACCTCCAATCCCAGCTCAGATCCCACCTCCGATCCCAGCTCAGATCCCACCTCCAATCCCAGCTCAGATCCCTGCCTCAATCCCCGCTCTGATCCCAGCTCAGCTGTCACTTGGTCTCCACTGTCCGCCCCAGCCTGGACCTGCCTGTTCTAGAACCTTCCGGGTTTATCATTATCTGGCTCTGCATGGACTGCCCATGTGACCACAGACCAGTTCTCAAATCTCTCTTCGGTGGCCCGTGGCTCTCGGGGAAATCGCTCCAGTGATGGCTGCCTCCCTCGGGGTGGGCACTTGGGTTTGCTTCCCGCTAGGCACCAGCACCTGCTTGGGCCTCTACCTACTGGCTGAAGGCCTGAGTAAATGTGCCTCCCTGAGCCCCAGGCCCTGGCCTGCAGACGAACACAGCTCAGAGCTGTGAGAAGAAAAGCAGGCAGGACCCTGGCCAAAGCCTCTTGACCATGTGGCAGGTGCTGGTACTTGTGTTCATGTGTCTGGTGCCCCCAGCCACCCTTGGAGCAGGTCACGCCACGTCCCCGCCCTGCACAAGTGGACACGGGGACACAGACACTCCTAGGGGAACGGCAGGCAGGGACTGAGCCAGCACAGAGTAGGGACTCTCCAGGCCATCAAGGACCCACTCCTGTCCTCGTCCCCAGGCCTCTTCTGGGAGCTCATCCCAGCCTGACCCAAAGTCCCGTGCACAGGTCTCCAAGGACCCCCAGCCCAGAGACCCACGCTTGCATGAAACCACCTCCAGGGTTGGGCTGGGTGACCTCCCGACAGAGGCTCCCAGAGACCTGGAGCTGAGTGACACACGCGTCCCCTACGGGGCCACAAGCCGGCAAACAGGCAGGCAGGTGCTCCGTGGGGGAGGACAGAGGGGCATGACAGGACGGCCAATTCAAACGAGAGATTTCTTGTTTCAGCCAGGAGGCTGGGAGCCTGGGATCCGGGCGCGGGCAGGGCCAGCTTCTCCGGAGACCGCTCTCCTAGGCACGCACATGGCCGTCCCACCCTGCGCGTCTGTGTCCTGATCCCTCCCCTAAGGACACCAGTCAGGGTGCTCGGGGGCCCACCCCGCTGACTTGATGTAATCACCTGTTTAGGGGCCTTCTCTCCAAGGACAGTCACATTCCAGGGTCTTGGGGGTGGAGGCTCCAACATGTGAA
Organism: Potos flavus; assembly: GCA_028534135.1. Lineage (NCBI taxonomy): Eukaryota > Metazoa > Chordata > Mammalia > Carnivora > Procyonidae > Potos > Potos flavus. The sequence goes on along the minus strand of CM052888.1, from coordinate 1,778,609 downwards.
CTTTGGGGGGGCCCGACGGAGCCCAGAACAACCAGTTAGAGCACGCAGCACCTGTTCTGAGGTGTCTTCTGGGGCGTGCTGGGGAGGACCCGGACTCTCACGCCCGTCACGCCCCCGACAAGGCACAGCGAGGCGGGCAGGTTTCCTTTAGCGAGCCAGTGCTCCTGCTCCGGGCTTTCGCCCCTGCCGGCCTTGCGCGGGTTAATCGGAAGGTCTCCGGAGTTGGGGGGATTTACTGCCCCCAGACCTTTATCATCTCACCCTGACGCTGAGGGCTCACATTTCCCACTTAATTACTTGTCCCGCAATCAGAAGAGATAGCCGGCTCTGCGCTGAGTTGGCTGCAGCTGCGAACTGTTTATTTACTTTTCCTCGGCCCAGGAATGGCTGTGATTTGAAGGTTCAGATCTCAGCTACCCTGCCTGGTGCAAAGCCTGCTAAACGCTTCCATATTGCTGGGGTGGAACGCCGCTGGAAGCCACCCCCGCCCCCTTCCCCGGGCAGGGGGCGCTGGGAAAGCAGGTGTTCCTGGTTATCACGGCCACAGGGCAGCGAGGGGAGGCACTGCCCGTCCGCCCCGCCTGCTCCGTGCTGCACCCGAGGAGCTCGGCGGGGAAGCCGGGGGCCACGGCAGGGACGAGGACCTCGAGCTGCCAGGACAGGATCGTCCCAAAGAACCACCCCCTGCAAACCAAGCTGTCCCACCACAGTGCAAGCCACAGCTCTCTCTAATTCCTGCGCCAAATGGTGTAATTACCACTTAAGTTGTCAAATGGCATCCAGATGGTCTTACCTTTCACACCAGCGGTTTAATAAGCTTTTAGGCGTGACCTTTGCAGCCTGTCCTCCACCTGCACAGCCCCCCGGTTTGTGAAATCCAAGCCCACAATTAGATCTGATAATGAGTGCCCGGGCGACCAGCCTTGAACTCTGCAAGCTCTCTTTGAGGGGTGCCCAGCGAGTCACCCTATGCCACTGACAAATGGCATGTGTCTCACCACAAACGGAAGGGCCCCTGTGCACAGGCCCCCGGAGGCCTGCCTGCGGACATCGCAGAGGCCCCAAGACCCAAGAGTGCATGTGGGGGGCCAGGCAGCTCTGCAAACTCAGGCAGGCTGCACCAGGAGCCAAGCTCTGGCGAACCAGAGGCTCAAGTCTGACCAACTCCTCCAGGGCAGCCCCCTGGGGAGGAGGGGTCTCCGGTCCTGCCTCCCCCATCAGCACCCACAGGGGGCACACCCCAGCACGGGAATCGCCCTGCTGCCACAAAGCCGCGTGTGACCCTCTGTCAGTGCAGACCTCATGCACACACTCAAGCCGGAGAGACTCCCGGTGAAGCTCTCAGTACGGGGAAGAAGGACCATGAACTCCACCAACGGTTCCGAGAAGTCAGACTACCCTTCCCCAGCGTGGGGAGAACTCCACTAATAGTTACAGAGCTCACGCGCGTACAGCACACACCGTTCCCAGGGCTCCTCACGTATTTAATCACTTAATCCTCACACAGCGCAGGGGCTATTTTTATCCCCTGTTTGTAGATGAGAGATGGTGGGTCCAGAGACGTTAACTGATTTGCCCAAAGTCACACAGCCAGCAAGTGGCGGGAATGGGATTTGAACGTAGGTAAGAAGCAGAATGTGTATGGTTATTAACTTATTTAAGTAATTAAAAGTTGATATCCACGTAGGATAGCACGTTACACATACTGAACAATGTTTAAGGATTTGCACAAGCGCTTCGAAAATGCCAAATATCCCACGAACAGCCCGCACGCTGATATTCTCAGGGCCCCTGCAATCTGAAGAAAATGGATGGATGCAAAGACAGGAACAAATCCGAAGCCTCCTCCACAATGGGTTGGAACAGAGGGTGATGGAGGATGGACCAGACACTTGAGCTCTTGGCCAGGGAGAGAAGTTTCCACGGGAGAATCTTGTCCCTGATCTCTGCCAGGGAGTGGTTAGAGCAGACCACAGACCAAAGAACCAGAGGAGAGTAAGACCCCACAGGGAAACTGGCAAGATGTCTTTGTTCCAACCCCCTCATTATATTGACTCTTTGCGGGAGGGCGGGGGGGCAATACTATTCCCTCTTCCTGACCCTCACAGGGATCCTCGTTATGCTGTCACTGAAAACCTACTCTTAAGATTATGTTGCCATTCATACTTAGGTGTGAATTACTGACATTTAGGAAGAGGAGATTGTGTCCAGGTTATCTATCACCTTGAGGTCAACTTGGCTTTTCAAACACAGAGTATGAGAACACCCAAGATAAACACGATGCATAGAAAAATCATCATTTTTACTGACATACTGGGAGGGACACGATGGGTTTTTAAAATACCTCTGCATATACTGTGGAACACAAAGCAGTAACAGCATGGACTTTTTCTTAAAAGAAATATTTATTCATTTGAGAGAGAGAAAACATGAGCAGGGGGAGGGTGGAGGGAGAGGGAGAGAGAGAGTCTTAAGCAGACTCTGTGCCGAACATGGAGCCCGACACAGGGCTCGATCTCATGACCCTAAGATCATGACCTGAGGCGAAACCAAGAGTCGGACACTCAACCAAATGAGCCACCCAGGCGCCCCAATGGCATGGACTTTTGAAGTAAAGAGACGCCCAAAAAGACCCTGCTTGGGCCGGTTTCCCTCTTGGTCCCCACTCCTGGGGAAGGCAGCCTACTTTGCAAACAATTCTGTGATAGAAAGTCTTAAGGAGCAAGGCCTTAAACATGCAAGTTGTTCGTCCCAATGTTGACACCATCCCGTACGTGATGGTTTATTTCAGTGTGAGCTGGGGGCTCCTGGTGATAACTCCAGGACTCGGAAGCCACCTGTATTAGATGCTTACAAAAAGCCACCTGTCTCAGAATGCACCAGCCGGCCACACGCTCACCGGCAGGGAGGTCACTGGCAGACCCACCTTGCAGTCCACAGACCTCTGCCGAAGCCAAGGCAGCTGCAGCCCCCGACGCTCCAGACAGCTCTGCCTCCGAGCCTAGCATGGGCCCCTCCTGCTTGGGATGTCTTTCTCCCTCGTCTACCTGGAGGGCGCCAGCTCCTCACGACAGGTGTCCCCCCCGCACCCTCACCCCGTCACCACCCCTGCCCCCACCGTGTCCCACTGCTGCCTTCATTGGCCTGTGTACCCTTGCCCTGGGAGCGCTGGACTGTCTGGTTCATCCTTCTGCCCACGGGGGCTGGTGACCGTGGACGCTTCCCGCACACTGCCTTGCTCAATGCCTCACGTCCTCCTCTGCCCCACCACGCGGTCCCCTGGGGGCGGGGACTGGCTCTATTCGGTGCCCGGCTGGGATAGTGCCATCCGCGTGGGCATCAATGAGCCACCCTCATCTCGTTCCCCAAGACTTTGTCTACAGACCTGCCTCCGCGAGCAGGGCCGCGTTTACCCTAAGCTGAAACGAGACACGCGGGAGTAATACGAGTCCCCCCCGAAACACACAGGCAGATGAAGTGACCTGCTCCGGGGAAAGCGGACAGAATGCCAGGCTGGTGACGCCTGACCCCCGGCTTCGGCAGAGGGGTGAGCCGGGAACGGAAGCAGCAGCGCGGCCCAGAAGTGTGTGCGGCTTCACAAGCCCGGCGGTTCGCCAGTGTCCCCCTGACGCCGCCGATGCCCAGCGTCCACTCAGCCTGGAGGCGGGTTCCCTGATGGCGCCCACTTCACGAGCGGGAGGCTGGGGGTGCCGAGACCACACGGCGGCAGAGCGTGACTCTGAACAGGAACAGGCGGGCTCGGGAATCCTCAGACACGTGCAGACGAGGGAAGGAAGGAGCTGGGGATGGAGGGGAGGGACGTGGATGGCTTGGTTTCTAAGACCCAAGTCGTCTCCTGAGAGCACGGTGTGTGTTTGTGCGTGTGCGTGTGTGTGAAGGTGCACTGGTATGCACAGGTGAGTGTGAAAGCATGTGTGTGATGTGCACACATGTGTGAATGTGGGAAGGTATGTGTGTGAGTTGATGTAGGCGTGTGTGTGCGTGATCGGGTGTGAGTGTGTGTTTCCGCCCCAGGAAAGCGTCAGGAGACAGCAAGCGGCCATTTGGTCCGGCCACCACCTTCCACGTTTTACTGCACCCCGCTTTGGGATAAGCCAACAAACATAAAACCAGCTTCCAGCTCCCAGCCTCCTGCTCTGGGTGCACAGAAACCCTGAATCAGAGAGTATGTGGGGATTCCCTGAGCAAGAGTAGAAAGTCCACAGAAGACAAGGACCCCAAACCTCTGAGGGTCCCACCGGACTCCCCTCCACGCTGACTCTCAGGAAGGACGGTGGGAGCTGCCAAACGGGGCAGCAGGCCTGTCTGAGCCCCTCCTGCCCCAGAACCCACCGATCCCGCCGGAGGGGCAGGCTGCCCGTCACGCCTCCTCCCTGCCAGCGGTCTCCCCGCAGGCCCAGAGTCGAGCCAGCCCCCACCATTGGCAGGCGTCCTGGTGCCAGTGAGCAGTCCCCCCGGCCCCCCAGTCTGCTCACCTGGAACAGGGTGCACCGGCACCACGTCCACACCAGCCAACCTTCCAATAGTGCACGTCAGCCACAGGGCACCGAGCACCTGGACCCTCCAAGGACGGGAAGTACCTGGACCCTCCAAGGAGGGGAAGTGGGAGCTCTGACGCCCACGGTATGCAGGAGGGACCTGCGACGTGACAGGCGTCCCGGGGCCAGCGTGCCCTCTCTCTGCAGCCCAGCCTGATGCTGCCTCACCGGACATTTCCAGAAGGGAGCTCACTGGTCCCATCTGGCAGGGGCACCTCGGAGGGCTCTCGCTGTCCCGAGGCTTCTTGTGGGAAACACGGTGTTTGTCCCACTCCCCTTCTTTACCTTGCAGTGTTCTGAAAAGAGGCAGGCCCTCTCTGGCCCCAGTGCCCTCAGCTCTGACAATTGCGGGACTGCTTGGTGCTTCCCAGTTCAGGGTCCCTGGACCCCAGGGGACAGAAAAGAGGTTGAGTGCCTGGTATTACTGTCAACATTTGGGAATTCCTAGTGCACGTAGTGCAGTCCTAAAATGCGGCCTCAGACGGTGCTCAGAACCCTCAAGGTCTCTGCTCCTGACTCCAAGAGTCTGAGCTCAGTGCGGGCCGGCTGGTGCTTGCGGTGACCAGAAACTGCCAGGAAGGTCATGTCCTTGAATGTCATTAGGGACAATGAGAATTAAGACTTAATTAAGAATTAGTCTTTCCTCCCAACAACCCCCGTCAGTAGAGGGGGAGACTGAGGGCCCTAGAAGCTCCGGGACAAGGAGAGACCAGGAGGCAGAAGTGAATTAAGACTCACCCCAGAGCCAGACAAGCTGCCAGCTGGCACTTCCCAACATGCCTGCTTAGTGGAATGACCTGGGGCCTGGCGGGAACGACACCTCGTGGGCCCCCAGAGCCAGCCAGGCTGACTCTGAACCCTGGGCCTGAGAATCTGCATTCTGAAACAGCCGTCCCCGGAGGTGGGACTCACGCCCATGGCTCACACTGCGGCACAGAACTTGATTGATGACCTGTGTCCATCCGCTCCCGGCTCGGCGACAGCGCCTCTCACGAGAGCCCCTGATGGGGAAGGGGGCACGGAAACCAGCCCAGGCCAGGCAGGCAGGCCTGTCCTGCCCCCGGCTGCCTGCATAGCGCCCCTGAGGGCCATGTGGAGCACTGCGTCCCCCGCGCCCCCCTCCCTGGCAGGGAACCCACCGTGGCCTCTACACAAAGAATGGGCGGAAACGCAGAGGGCAGGAATTCACCCCTGCATTTCACACCGCTGTCCGCTGGGCCAGGCCTGCTGAGAATCCGAGGGCTGGGAGCAGCTGAAAAGGCCAGGGACATGGGGAGCCCGGCCCCGCGGTGAGAGGGGCCGGGCCAACAAAACACACCTCCCCCCCAAGCTGGGCTGGAGGGCAGCCGAGCAATCGCCCACAGAAATCTGCAAGCTCATCACAGAGCTTGGAAACCTTGGTGGGGACACAACACAGGACGCATCCTGCTCGGCAGAGATAAGAGAATTCCCAGGTTCTCGCCTCCCCCGGGGGACAGAGAGCTGGGGGGAGCTTGGAGGAACATGACAGAGGTGCCCCGAAGCGCCTCGCTGCAGGGAAGCTGCCCCGTGCCCTTCACCCTCCCTTCCAAGCTCTGGGACAGGCCTGGGGGAGGGGTCACGGGTCGGGGTGCTGGGACCCGGTCACAGATTTCACTCCTCCCCGACATCAGGCCTCAGGCTGACTTTCCAACCACACCCTGTCCCCCCACTGGCTGCGGGGACCTGGGCCAGCGGCTTTGCCACTCTGTGCCTCCATCTCCCCACCTGCAAACTGGGGCTGCGGGGGGGGGGGGTCCACTACCTCCCGGGGCTTTCTGTGATCTCGTGTGCAGAGTAACCGCTGGTGTGTGTGAGCGTCCCGGCGGCCGCAGCCCTTGCCACCCTGTCCTGTGAGCCCTTCCGGCCAGGCCCGGGTGTGCATGCCCCACAGACCGCTTCCGTGGCTCCCATCAGGGCACAGACACGTGACACGGAGAAGACGTGGGATGGAGCAGAGGAGTCGAGCACAGAGCCCGAGGCCACCCTCAACGACATTGCGTGAGGGTCGTTCTGAGAGCGCGAGCGATGAGCCCGACCCCAGCGGTCTCGAGCTCCACCCTTGTTCTGGGGGCCGCACCGCTGGCCGGCTTTATCCAGACGCTAGGGTCTGAGCTGCGCGTGTGTGTCAACAAGGATGACAAGCAGAGGAGTAAAAGCCAGCAGTCAGGGCGCGCTGAGTGGACCCTCCCACGCCCCTTCCATCCAGGCATCCTCCCTGTGGCCTCACAGGCTGGATAATCGAGATTCCAACAGGTTAGGGCACCTGCCCAGGGTCACCTAGCAGCAATCGGGGGTCTGCTGCCCGCACAGAGAAGACACCCACCACTTGGGAGCTGTGTGTGTCCCCCTTCCCCCGGGAGGACAGGCTCTCACCTGTCCCTCTGTGTGGCCCCACAGGATGCCGGCACAGCAACCAGCCAACGAGGATTCGAAAGCGTAAGGTAAACAGGCCCGTTTCTTGCCCGGGTGGCTTTGAGTGCGTGGTGTCCCGAACGGGCTGGAGGAACGCCAGGCTGTTCGTGCACGTGGGCATCGGGGTAGGGGTACCCGGTGGGTCCTCAGTTGCTCCTGCCTCGACCGGGGACCCACGCTGCCCATGAGATGGGTTTCCCTACCTCTAGGTTAGCTGAAGGAGTTCGGGCAGAGCCAGTGTGTTTCGGGGTAAAAATCAACAATGAAGTGTCCCGAGCCCATGTGGGAACGCAGAACCAGGCATCAGATCTCCAGGGAGAACACGTTTCCAGGTAGAATTGCTCTAATCGGGTTCGATGGCACATGACCCCTTGGGGCAGGACCCAATGGCCTGCAAAACGGAAGCCCCTCGCGGGGAGCCACACCCCTTCCTCTGCCGTCGTGCTGTCTAAACAGTGCCTGCACCTCCAGACGCAACCTCGGTGGCACTTGGCGCAGCGGTCCCATGCCTGCCGGGCGGCACTCATGCTGCCCCGAGCACCCGCCTGGAACCCACAGGTCGGGCGCTGTGCACACGCGCTCTCTCGTTCTCAAGTTGAGAAGGTGCAAGGAACCAGGACAGCCCGTTCCAAACCCGGAACCTGCCCCGTCACTCCAGGGGCAGAGCCTCGAGTCCCCTTCCAGAACTCCGTGCCGACCACACTCCACGGACAGCTCTGCAGACGTGCTCTGGAAGTCACAGCTTCCTGCTTCCCGCGCCCGGGGCCGCCACGACCCTGGGAAGGGGGCTGTAACAAACACCACAGACGACGCGCTGGCTGGGGCCTTCACACCCAGCCTCTCCCTGGCCACCCGTCAACGGGGTCTTTGGGGATGCTTCTGGGAAACCCTTGGCTCTCCTGATTAGAAGACACAGACCCAGCTGGCACAGTCCTGCAGCCCTTCTCCTCCCTTCCTCCTTTGAATGCAGACATGATGGCTGGTGATGCAGCAGCTATCCTGAGACCGTAAGAGGACAGGTAATGGCAATGTAGCAGACATAACGATGTCCCACCTCACCCCCGAACCGTCCCTATTCCAACCCCCACAACCTGTGAAGATGTTAGCTTATATGGCAAGGGGGGAGCAAGGCTGCCGAGGGAACAAGGGTTGCTGGCCAGCGGCCCTCAACACATCGAGAGTACTCTGCATGACTGAATGGCCCAGTGTAACCACCAGGGTCCTTACAAGGAAGAGGGAGGCAGAAGAGGTCAGTGGCGGACAGAGGTGATCGGAAGGAAGGCAGAAACACACCATATCGCCGGCTTGGGTGAGGAGACGGAGGGGCCCCGAGTCGAGGGACGCAGGTGTCTCTAGAAGCTGGGAAAGGCAGTGATTCACCCCTAGCGTTTCTGGAAGGAACCAGCCCTGCTGACACCTCGATTTGGCCCCGTGAGACCCATGTCAGGCTTCTGCCCTCCAGACTGAAGATCAGAAACGCATTTTGCATTAGGCCGGCAAGCTGGTGGTCATTTGTCACAGCAGCCACAGGGCACAGCCGCCAGCCGCCTGAGATGCCGGCTTGCCTGTTGGAGCAAATGCAGACGCCAGCAGCTGTGTCTCTCCGGACGCGGAGAGTCTGCCTCGTCGCGTGACCACAAGGACCCCATGCCTGTTCAGCCACCGCAGGCCGGACCACTGGTGACTTGAAGCCGAGCGCCTTCCAGGTCGGCATCTGCGTGGCCACGGAAGTTTGCATCTCCCAGCTCTTTCTGCGAGACGGAACACCGCGGACGGACGGCCTGTGACGCACTCCCAGTCTGAAGATGAACCTCGGGTGGTCTGGGGCCTCTTCCCAGAAAGGTAGGTGCAGTAAGACCAGACCTCAGTGAGCAAGTGTCTCGGGAAGACTCTTTCCTCCATAGAATGCCCTAAAGCCCTTAACACTCTAAAGACAGAGACGGGTTGTTAATTAAATGTTTACCGAATCCTAAAGAGGACCTAAGACACCGATCCTAATTGCCATACACAGAAGAGGTAACCTGCTGAGGTGTGGTGGCAAGGCCCTGGGACAAGAGACGTGTCCATAATTGCCTACTTCACAGGCCTGAGTAAAAGGATTCTCCCGTTCGAGGCGGGACTGGCTTCCTCGTGCTTTTAGGGCAGGCTGTCTATCCCGGATAGGATCCCACTGATGGACAGCCCTGTTTGGGGAATACGACTACACCGAAACATAACTTCTGCCTTGTGTTTTCCCGATCTCCTTTATCGCTGGTCCTGCGGCGGGGTTTCCAGGAATGGCCAGGGTAAGAGCAGGGCCTCCTCTGCGGATCCGTGCCGCGTGAGGGACGACACAGGACCTACGTCAGGGACTTCTGCTCTGTGCTGGGCGGGGAACCGGGCTCCGGAGAGGGTCTCCCGGTGCAGGACCGGCTTGACAAGCTGAACACACGTCTGACCCCCGCTGCCCCGAGGATGTGTGAACACCCAGCCGTGCACCAGAGAGCGGGTCCCGTGGAAGGCTTAGCCCGGGGCCCGCCGATGATCTGAGCTGCGCAAACATCTACGGAAACATCTTTCTAAAACTTCCTGCTGCACAGGCCAGGAGTCCGAGGCTGAGGAAGGGGCCCATCTCCCACTCCCCCCAGGGGCCTCCCCGTGGCACCTGAGAACTGGTACCCACGTCAAGGGGCCACAGCAACCACAACGCCTGTGCTCCTTCCAGGCGCCGGGCCCCACGCGCCACCCTCCTCGCGCTCCTCTCGGCAGCCCTGACAGCCCACGCTGCCCGCTCGCGAGGGGAGGATTCCCCGAGCCCCCGCCCAGCATCCAGAGCACGTGAACACCGGCAGGTGGTAGGCTTGCCGCGCTCTTCTCCAGGACCCCCAGCCCCACAGCCTTCTCGGGCCCCACGGTGCACAGCCAGGCCAGGAAGAGGCTCTCAGCCAGAAGCAGAAGAGTTTGCTCCCAGGGCCAGGCTCCGTGCTTGGAGAGCCCAGTGGCAGAAACCGCCGGCTTGCCCCGGAGCCTGAGGGGGTGCAGGGGCCACAGCAGGACGAGGGAGGCCGTGGCACCCCCCGCGGTGTAGTCAAGAAGGGAGGGCCCTCCTCCCCAGCGCACCCCCACCCCCATTCTGCAGAGAGTCTGGGCCCGGGGGCACCCTCGCTGGCTGCGGCCAGGACCATGGAGCCAGCAGGGGTTTGCCACTTGAACCCGACTCTGACACCGACTACTGAGTGGACCCCATGTCCTCCTCCGTGGAACAAGAAAGAAGCCACCTAAGAGACTAGGGGAAGTCTTGGCCAAACCCACCCCTTACGCTCCCAACTGGCAGGGACATGTTAATTCATTTTCTTTGTAATGAGGCCGTGAGTGAAATCTTCAGAACATAAGAGATAAACATCTCATCAGAAGGGTTTTTGCAAAGAAAACCGTGTCCCGCACCTTCAGAGAGAGCGTCACGCCCTGGCCACATGTGGCCCTGGGCCGGTCGCTCAGCCCTCTGCCGGCTGCCCGACCACATCTGCTCCCCACCCATTCCTCCTTGTTGACAGGATTCTGGTTTTATTTGGCTTGGCAGTGGACCCGACTAAAAATATGCAGTTTCCCAGACTCCTTTGCGGTGGAGAGTGGTCAGGTGACGCAGTGGCAGCCGCGGCGACGGAGGTGAGCTGCCGCAGGCGGCCCTTCCAGAGCGACAGGAGGGCGCGCCTCTCCCTGGCCCGGGACTGAGGCTCACAGGTGCGGGGTGCACCTTGTGCCCGAGAGCCCACAGGCACGGAGCCCAGAAGATGGGGGGAGCGGGGCCTCTGCCCAGACGGCCCGTCTCCAGCTGCCCGGGCCTCAGACAGCCCACCCTGTCACTGCTGACCCCCGCGGTCCCGACCCGAGCGCCACCTAAGTGCGAGCAGCTGCCCCCCAGCCCCCTTCTTCCCAGAGGGGACACTGGCAGTAGACAGGCCATCTCCGTGGAAACCACTCCCGCCCAGGCCAGGGCCCACCTCCCCCTCGCCCGTGGGAGGATCCGGGGCCATGCCATCCAGTTCACCACAAAAGGACGGCTGCCTCTACCCACTAAAATAAATGTTTTATTTATTTGTTGGTTTTATTTTATTTATTTATTTCCTTGGTGAAACCAGTTTCCCAAGACATCCATGTGACACCTGGACTTGCTGTCTCCTCCCGGGTTGTGACTGAGGGGGAATCCCCTCTCAGGAGGGGTTGGGGTGCCCGCGTCTGTGAACCGCTGGTTGTGGGGCAGTGGTGCACAAGCTAAAGCAGTCCCCCGCCTGACCTCCGCGCTCTGAGCTGGGCCCGGGTCTCAGACCGCTGCTGCCTCGCAGCCCACTGCCCGCGGGGGCCCACGAGGAGACCCCGCACCCCTCAATGGCTCTGTCACCCAGGCCTGGATTCCTCTGTCCCCACACCACCTCCGGTCAGACGCCGCCACCCCATCAAACACGCCCCCCAGAGCCTGTGGTTGCCCACGCGGTTGCCCATGACCTCGCCAGTGTTGCCAGCCACAAACCGCCCACGTGCCCTGCACACAGAGTGGGGCCCATGAACGCCCGCCGGCTGAACGAGTGAGGGAGTGCGGTAGAATCACGGAGGGCTTGGGTTTGGAGAACCGACATGCACAGCTTTACTTGCCACACAGACCTTGTTTTCTATCACGATGTCATGTCCTGACATCTTGTACCTCGGGGCGAATGCGGCGCTGAGAGACTTACCACGTGGCCCATCTGCCACATGGGAGAGATGGCTAGGCCAAGGGGACCCCGGCGCTGACAGAAGAATATGCTCTTGCATACAACAGCCCAACGAGGGTAGGAGGAAGAAGGGAAATAGTCACTGAGTTACCCCGAGTTCTTCACTGCACTTGAGTGGGGTCTTGAAGAAAGGAGAGGACACGCTAGTTGGAGAGGGGAACAGCACACCAGAGGCAGGAACAGCATATGCAAAGGCACTGAGGCACAAGACAGCATGGAGCCTTGGAGCAGCAGCAAGCTGTGAGCCTCAAGGGCGTGTGTTAGGGAGCACGGAGAGGAGAGCAAAGGCTGGACCACGGCTGTTGGTTTTTAGAACACAGTATTGTCATTAATCCCGTTCACGATAACAATGACAGTTACTGGCTGCGGCCTGATGTGTCGCCTCAATCCCCACATGAGGTGGATCCTACTGTTATCCCCACTCTACAAAAGACGAAACCGAGGCCCAGAGAAATGACCTGACCTTCCCCAGGACAGCCATTTGGAAACGGCTGAGCTGGAATCCCAGACTCCTTCTGCCTGGCTGGACAGCCTTGTTCTCAAGGCCACGTTAGACCCTGAGACCCGCTCGTCACCCTGGCAACTATGTGGCCGTCCACTTTCACCCCAGGCAAGCTCGTGTGACGTCTGGGGTGGCCCGCGGGTGGCCCTGATGACATCGGCTCGGCTGACTTACATGTCTAGAGTTCCACGGCACTGAATGGGGCCACCAGGCTCTGCACGTCCCTTGTCCTTCCTCAGGCCGGCACAGGAACTTCTCATGTGGGCCCCAGAGGCACCGGGGCACTGCTGGAAACAGGTAAACGTTTCTCCAAGCTTCTGCCTGCGTGACGTTTGCTAACCTCCCACTGACCAAATCAAGCCAGATGGCAAAACCCAGATCTGGGGATAAGGAAATCCACCCGCCTTCTGGGAGGAGGGGCCACAAATCCTCAGCAAAGGGCTTGGACGCAGGGCGGGGTGAAGACCTCCGACCATGTATGCGCTCCACCTGCCGCAGGTGAGGAGGGCGGGGCCACGGCAGAGGAGGGGGCTCCTCCCCGGGCTGTAGGAAGGGTGACTTGTCTGGGGCTACGGCACGCATCAGTGGGAGAGCTGCAATCCTGGACCAAACCTTCTGATGTGAAGATCCCTACCCCTTGGGACTGACCCCTGGGTGGGTCACTAGATCCAACCAAGAGAAACAGAAACTTTACTGAGTATTTAAAACAGAGCAAATTCAATACCTGAAACGTTGCTGCAGAGATGGAAAAGCGGTGGGGGGGGGGGGCGGGGTGCAGGCCTGTCCGTGCAAGCCGCACCACTTCCTGATCCACTGCGGCTCCTCCCTCCCCCACCCTGCTGCCTCCCCCAGTGCCTCCCCCAGGGCCCCACGGTCAGACCAGCAAAGAGCAGGGAAGCAGGAGCCTGTTCGGGGCAGCCTCTCAGCCCCTGAAGCACAGGGCAGGCAAGGAAGGGACAAGGGAGGGACCTGAGGGCAGAGGGCTCCCGCAGAGCCAGATCTGCCCCTCCCCCGAACAGGTAGCCCCGTCTCCCGTGTGCTCCCGGGCAGGGCCCCTCTAGCGGCCAGGATGTGCACACAAACCCTGGGTCTGATGTGGGAGGTCAAGCTGGGGCCTGGGACTCTGCATTTCTAACCGACTCCCAGGGGCTGCTGATACTGTTGGTCTGTGGGCCACACTTCCCACGGCAAGGCACCAGCATGGGAGTGCCGCAAGGACGTGCAGACACCTTCGTGAAGACCACGGGCCTGGCTCTCCCTCCTCATGAGAGCCTCTGAGGCAGGAGTAGCAGAGAAAACCAAGATCCAGCAAGTTTAAGAGACTTACCCAGGGTGCCCAGGTAGATGTGATGCCAGGCAGCCCCTCTGCCCATTTTTTTCAGGGCTCCAGGGACTGGCCCAGAGACAGTGGTGATGTGATCCTTTATCCAGCACATTCTATGGGCCCAGATTTTGCATTCACAATCTCAAATCCTCACAACCTGGAAAAGGAAGATCGCTAGCTCCATTTTATGTAGGAGGAAACTGAGGCTCAGAACGTTCAAGGAATTCACCAAGGGTCAGCAGCGAGCGAGGGCAGAGCCTCACGTGAGCCTGTTTTCCTGCTCCAGGCCTCACACCTCCCTGCCTCTCCAATCCTCCCGCCCATTATTCATGCAACAAGTAACCGGTTTAGCAGCGCGCTGTGAGGCCCTGGTTCAGGACGCGGGGTCTGTGACCCGCTGGCCCCGATCCGGGTCCACAGTTCTCCCCACCCCTCCACAGCAGCTGTGCCACCTGCAGAGCCCCACTCGACCTCCCCGGGACTCGGTTTCCTCAACTGTCGAGCGAGGACAACGGCATTCCCTGCGCCGTCCCCCTGCTGGGAGGCAGAGGCAGTTACCCCGGGCAGTACCCGGCATGTGGCCAACTCTGGGTTAACACCCAGCCTTGGTGTAAGTCCGCAACAATCCCAGTGCTTAGACTCTTGGCCGGGGAGACAGCTCGCAAACCGAGAAACAGGAATTTGTTAAATGACCGAGCGTCCAACGTGAGGGCGCCAAGAAGGCGGGGTGCTGGGGTCGTCGGGGAGTGCAGCCTGGCGCTGTTGTCTGAGCCCCTGTCCAGGCCGGGTCTGTGGCCCCGTGTGCTTGTGCTGCGGGGCTGGGCACTCTGGAGAGCTCCTACTCCAGGGACAAGCCCAGCTCCCGCTGGGAATGTGCTCCATCCCTGTCATCGGCAAGCCTGGCCACAGCCTGGAGGGACACCCGCGTGCCCAGACCCTCTCCAGCGAGGGTCAGCATGGAAGGTCGGGGCCCTGGCGCAGCTCCTGCTGGAAACCTCCTGTTTAAGGCGGCGACAGCCAGGCCACGGGGAAGGGCGGCCTCCAAGGCTCGTCGGTCCAAACCACGCAGGGACGGGGGTCAAGAGCATTTCTGAGACACAGGCAGGGATCAGAGTTTCTGGCACATGTCTACACAAAGAACCTCAGCCTTCTTGCTCCTAACATGCATCTTAAACACGTTAGCTGAACCCCGGGTGGAATCCCCATGATTCCCCATCTCCTTCTGAGAGCATTCCCCGGGGGAACGAGGAGGAGGTCAACTCATCGAGTCCTGTGGGCTCTATTCCCCACCGACGGCTCTCTCCACTGATGGTTGAAGACTGGATGCTAAGTGGGTCTTCCGGTTTGTTTGGGTGTATTTTTCTCTTTTCTTTTACCTTTTAGCTAAAACACAACACAAAATAAGAGCTCTGCTTGCATTCAGCTGTTAGGAGGGAAGTAACTGCCTCCCACCTCTGCTGGCAGAGATCAAACGTGACTTTCTCAAAAAACAAAAAGTGGAAAGTTTACAAATTCGGGACCCAGACCTGCAACCGCGCGCCATCACTCCTAGCGGCCCGACACGCTTGCTGGCAGCACAAGCCTCGGCGTTTCTGGAAGCCCACGTGAAAGATGGTACCGGTCCACTCTCTAGCCTTCCACCAAAATAAAACAGTAAAGAATAAAGAATTTTAAAAGTATTTAAAAAGTAAAAAATTAAACAATAGCCCAGAAAAGCAGCAGCAATAATCTTTGTATCAACTGAGGTCCTATCAGCCTGGTTGGCAAATTAAAGCATAAAAATATTTTAGGCTGAAATTGGTCAAATAGTCTGGTTGAGTTCATTTTCTAGAAAAAAATCTTGCCCCAAACAAGTTTATTCATATACGTGAAGTCTAAAAGTGCTTTTCCTTCCTGGGTTGAAACCTGAAATATTTTCAGCTAAATGAGAAAATGTTCGCTGTTGAACAGCCTAGTAGAGCTGTCACGAATGTGATTTCTGGAAATAAACAAGATCGTAAGAAGGTTGGCCGGACCAGAAATGTAAGTCAACACTAGTAGCTGGTGTCATTAAATTATCCCTTAAGCCAAGGTGCCAAGTGACACAAATTTTTTCATGTTAATTCTAATATGATCGCCTCCTTGGATCTGCACAAATCTGAGCAGATCTCTCTCCAGAATCACTAATTTTATTTTCTTCAGTGTCCACATATCAAATAGCTCTCTCTGTCCTGCCAGCAGACCAAGTATTTGGGAGTTCATATTTTCTCCGAATCCATTTACAAAGGTTCACTTGATACAAATGTGGCTCAATAAACACTGTTTATTTTTTTATGGGTTAGTATCTTGCTCAAGAAAATTAGAACTAAGTTCCAGGAAGATTTATTTTCATTTTAACTATTGTTCGCTGCTCACTGCCACTCAATACTTAAATGACTTTCTCCCCAAAGGGCAAAATCTTTAAAGCAGAACAGAATTTATTTAAACAGCTGGGTTTCTTGCACGATCACCGTTTTAATATGGACACTTACAGGCGGTGGGTAACTTGCAGTTTGTCAATACATACAGGTAAAAAGGCCAGCACGTCATCTGATTAAATTTTTAAAGAACAACACATGATTGCTCGCTACCACACACGATGGAGGTGTCTCACTGTGCTACACGGACGTGTCCCTGTGTCTCTAAACGGTGCTTCACATTTGGAGGCAAATGAATTCCTTTACCGTCTTTTTATTTTTCAAACACAAATGATAACATCATTTTTAGGAACAAAAGATAAGCCTTTCTGCTGGTGCTGAGCTCTCATTTGTTTCAAGTAGCGTCGCTGTGCCTGCTCTTTCTTTTCAAATTAAACAATGTGGCAAATTACTACCTACGACAAATTAAGGA
This sequence comes from Potos flavus, assembly GCA_028534135.1. Classification (NCBI taxonomy): domain Eukaryota; kingdom Metazoa; phylum Chordata; class Mammalia; order Carnivora; family Procyonidae; genus Potos; species Potos flavus. Next base: position 1,762,175 of record CM052888.1, on the reverse strand, counting down.
ATCACGGTGTCTGTCCCATGAAGAACCAAAACATGAAATCATCCAAAATTGTCTTCATTTTAATTTTAACATTACATAGGTTGACAGATGGGCTCATTGGCTTTGGGGATTCTCTCTAGCAAGAGATGGGGACAGAAGAATGTCTGTCTGTTCTCAAAGTGGGAAGAACACGTTCTCAGTGGCAGAGGAGGAGACAGCCGCCCTGAGGTCTCTCGTGGGAGAGGACGGTTGAGAAGCTCTAAGACTCTGGAAGCATCATTTCGGCAGGTGCTGACAGAATAAAACACAGGGTCCAGGCGGGTTTTCGCACACGTGCGCCTCACCCCAAGCGGTAAAGGCTCTGTCGAGAAGGTGGGACGCAGACGGATCCCTCACTGTGCGTGCCTGATGTTACTCGTCCGTTTGGACGCATACAGACTTCCTCACGATGCTCTCGCACGTACACGCCTCACGATTGTCACAGGAGTATCGAAAGGGTATCGTTTACTCCCCCTTAAAAATAAACAGGCGACAGATCTTGAAATAGCTGCTAAGCTGCTTCCATTTCTATCTTGAACGTTTCCGGGAACTATTTCTTTGCACGCTAGCTGGGCGCCGTCTCAGACCATTTCGGGAGGGTGAGGCTTCTGCTAACTAGCATTTGGCTTAAATACTTCCTACGCTCTTCCACAGCGTGGCACGTTTCAAGCAAGGCCTCAAAAACTTCTCACTTCTTACGTTTATCGCTGACTGGACTCGCCCCGGGAGAGGGGAAGGGGGACCTGACCAGATTTCGGCAGAATCTCAGCGTCTTCCCCACCCCCACCCAGGGACCACTCCAGAAGTAACATCGCCATCTGCTGGGCAGCAGGAGAGCCGGCGTAAGAAGGCCAAGCTTTCTGCTCCAGCAATCCAATTAGAAAGCTTGCAAAATATGTTTTGGTCGCACAGCGCCATAGCTTCACGGCCAGGAGGACGAGGTCGGGAGAGTCTAGGCAGACGCGCGGGAAAGTGGCAACAACCTTTTGCCTCTGGTGGGCAGCAATTTCAAAAACGCTCTAGCCCATCGCCTTAGCCTGCGACCCCCCAAATTGAGGAGCTGAAAGAAAGTGAGGGCATCGCTATGTTTCATTTCTAAGACTTTTAGATTAGTTATGAATTTCTGGGTTGAAGATTTATTTTGGTGGTCAGCACCCACATTTTCCTCCCCACATTTCCCCGGGCTGGGGGCAAAGGGGACACGGACACGGACACACACACACACACACACGCGCGCGCGCGCCCGCACGCTCACATCCCCCCTTGGGGTTCTTTAACCTGACAAGGCTTCACGAACACAAGAGCACAAAACTGGGATAACCCAAATATTATTCTGAATCCTTTTTCTCAGGTACTTATGCAAAACAACTATCATTTTTGAAGTTTATATAACTTTTCCTTATAAATACAATCATGTTCTGATCATACATCTATACAATGTTGATTTCTGGATTTTTCTTATGCAAATAACCGGCTTGCTTTTCTCCTTCTCCCTGCTCCTAACTGATCACGGATTTGCCTTGAAATTTGAGCATTAAGTGCTTTCTCTTGGTAATTAAAGGCAAGGTATTCTTTTCACGAAAGAACTGCATTGTTTTACAATTGCCCCCACTCATTAGAATAGTTTCGTGGAAAGAAGTCAATTGTGGCCTAGAATGTTAACGTTTTTTTAATACTATCCTCCCAACATTTGACAAAGATGTTCAGAAGATTTTTTTAAAATAAACAACTTATGTTAAATGAAAAATACAATTAAATTTATTAAGTATCACAACGCACCCATTTTTAAAGAGAAATGTTTTTACTGCACCTTATTTTTCTTTATTACACATCATAAAA
>CM052888.1:1741089-1759818 GCA_028534135.1 Potos flavus | reverse complement strand
CGGACCTCCCCTCCAAAGTGCACGGAGCCCGCAGAAGAGGGGCGGACTGCCTCCCCACTGCCCACGTACCAGGTGTTACAAGAAGTCCCCAGATCCCAGCCAATTGTTGGAGGAGGCCTGTGAGTGAGCATCGGGGCCCAGTGGGTGGTAAGATGGTCCGGGACAGCTGGTCCAGTTTCCCGTGCACTGCAGGCACGACGGGCATAAACTCCCCCCGTGCTCCTTCTCCTTTGGGCCCCAGGTGGGCGGCTGGAAAGAAGGGAAGAAAGGTACAGGTCGTAGGGAGTAATTTATTAGCGATCGAGCATGCCCTTGAGAGTGCAATTAATTAAAGGCCGTGCGTTTACTGGAAGCTCGAACCAGAGGAGAGGAGCTGGGACACTAACCGCAGACACCGACAGGGCTGGGCTGCTGTGAGCACGTTCGGGGGGGCCTCTGGCCCGAGGACCCCACAGCCCCACCCTGGCGCCTCTCACAGTTGTGTCTCCATCCCCTAGGCTGCTGAGCTGACCGGTGTCCCCGAGCTCGTGTGCTCAGATTCCAGCTCTCCCAGCACGTCAGGACTGACACGGCCCCAGGCCCGGAGCTGGCACCGTCCTGACAAGCTGGCGAAGGCAAGAGAGCCCGCAGGGGGAGGAAGACGAAGAATGTTCTAGAAGGGGACAGAGTCCAGACCCTGGGCCGGAACGCAAGCAGCACCCACTTCCTTTTCTACTGGTCTTTCTCTGAAATGCGGACAGTAAACCAGGGGCGGGAGGAATGCATGTGTAGAACAGTGTGGAGACTGCACATACACACACACACCTCCTATTTGTCACTCATTTACTTAAATCCCAAACTAGTTCCTCCTTTTTTCTTTTTTTTTTTTTTTAAACAACTTTATCCCCTACTCTCACAGAGCTTCCCTCCTTAATGCAGACGAAGGCATTTCCCATAGCCCGGGTGCTGGAATGTTCTAAAATGCTAACATCGACACATTTCTACTTCATTTTATTACAGAAACGTTATTTTATGGCACGGAGTGTGTGGTGTGTGTGAAGAGTAGGCAAAGGAGGGGTTCCCCTACAGACGGGAGCTGCCCGCGGTGCCGCTGCCTCATATAAATCCCGAAAAGTGACAGTCAAGCTGGCAGGAGAATTCGGGAAACCAACAGACAAAATATACAGTGCAGCCCGTGGGCCTCACCTTTACAAGGCAGAGAGAGCTTCTGGAATGGGCGGGCCGGGACCTCCGGGGCCGCTCATTAGGCAGTTGATGAATTGGACAGGGGGCCCACTGCCCTCCTGGGGCAGCGAAATGCTCGAAAACCGGGTTTTATTAACCTAATAAAATGAAAAGGGGGAAAAAAAAAAGTCGGGGAAATTTCAGCTGGAAGAATAAAAGGAAGCATAATAAGTTAACCTACTTTTAATATATTTGGAACGATTCTGGCGGACGACAGCCATTCCCACAAAGACCCTGCGTTCCTGATGCCGGATTTCAGCTGAGTGGTGGGCAGAGCCACAGCAGTCCAGAGATGCCCGGCGATGCCCTGTCTTCACATTCTTACGAATGAATTATATATCGGTAATTTTTCATCTTCTCTGACGCCAAAGCCAGGGAGTGCCAGAAGGAAAAATGGCAAAGGGACGTCTTGGGGCAAATGGGGGTTCTGGAAGAGGTAGCGGACGCTGCCCGACCCTGGACGGGGCAGGAATGTCATCAGCACCCAGGGATCTGAGCACGCCCACCTCGGAGAGCAGAAATCTGAGACTTAGAGCAAGGAAGTCCAGAGCACGCAGACGTGACAAGGTGTCCCTTATTCACAAACACCTTCAGGGACCTCGACTTTGGAAGTGGGGGCTGGGAGGCTCTAGTCAAGGGAGAGGCCAGCTCCAGGCGAGGCGCCCTACCTCTCCCAGCAGACGCATGCGCAGTGGCAAGCAGCCAGGTCGGTCGCCCAGTGCTGTGCAGACCTGAGAACATGCCTTGTCCAGCCGGGGCACCGGGCCCGGCCTCCCACTCACTTCGCCTGAACCTCCGGAAGTCAAGAGAGCTTTATCATCTCTGGATCCCAGAGGCCAAGGCTGCCGGCGGTTCTGGCTCACGCGGTGCCGGCGCACGGGAGGGAGGACACGTGTCAGCCCCAGACATGTCAGCAAGAACATGCCACGGAGGGAAAGCTGCCTCCTGCCGGATCCCCGATTAGGTGCACGCCAGCTCAGAGCTGGCCTTGTGGCACCGTCTCCCGTGGGGTAATGTGTGCACAGAATCACCCCAAAATCACGCTCCTAAATCCCGGAGGGAGGTGTAGCCCTACTCAGCGGGCGACGCACACTCCCCATGGCTATGCCTTTCTGATTTCATCTTAAATATGTGTACACACTAACATTATGTATGCATACGCACCCCCGAATTACCCTCGCTCCTCCCGGAGCCACGTTTCGGCCCCTGGCGGCTCTCCTGTCCCTTGGGAATCTATGCAGCTCTGAAAGTGAGGACAGCTCTGTTTCTTTAAAAGTTGCTTTCACCCTTCCTTGCTATCAGGGATCCTGGGGGCCGCGAGACTGTCCCGTGTGATCCTGTGACCGTGCGTACGTGACATCGCACATTCAACAACACCCGCAGAACGTCCCCCACCAACAGCGACCCTCACAGAAACCACGGATTCTGCTCGACGACGACGACGTGTCCACGAAGCACCAGGTGTGCTGTGACCATGCATGATGTCTGTGACCCCGGAAACTGAGGTGGGGGCAGGACGGAGATGGGGACTGGGCTTGCTACCGGATTTCTCTGTAGACCTAAAACCACTCTAAAACCTGCAGGCTACTAAGAACTCATTGCTGAAGTGACAGAAGGAATTTCCCTTCGCCTGCTCTCTTCCCGTTTGGTATTTCCTGGGACAGGATTTTCAGAAAGCAGAAAAGTTCAGAAGAAAACAAAACGATCCCACAAATGCACAGCTATTTCGGCCGCCCGCTCGCAGCCCTTCTGGGCGGGGTCCGGTCCCCAGGACGTTTTCCCAGGCAGGTTTCAGCAGACCAGGGAGGAGGCAGGCTAACTTCAACGGCATCCCATTTATCTTTTATTTTTACACTAACGTCCATGGCACTGAGTGTAGTGACAGGATCACTATAAATAAACCAAAAGCCTGCTTTCCGTTTGCAGTTGGTTAGATCCAATTTACAGCCGAATGTCAGCCTGTCAAGGGGGATTACCAGAAGGACTCTGCCCCTGCCCGCAGAGGCAAGAGCGCGGGCTGAGCCTGCCCGCGAGTCCGCAAACCTGGCACGGGTCACGGAGGAGGAAACCACCTTGGGGGGTAGACTCCAAGGGGACGGCGGGCCTGGGGAGCCTCCTACCTCAACAGGGACTCCCTGCCAGCCTTTGCTGAAAAGACGGGCCCTGTCCCTGGTGAGACAGACAGATGGAGACAGAGGGAAAGAGAGGAAAACGGAGAGAGGCTGGCTGTCCACCTGGTGTGCTGGCGGGAGCTGCCATCTGCAGCCCCGGCCCCTGGGAACATGGACGCAGCCCCCCACCCCACCCCCCACCGGCTGGCCCCCCTGCAGCCGTGGCTCCTCCTGCAGCAGCCGCGGGGACGCCACCAGGTGGCGACGAGGCAAACGCAGCTTCCGGCCCTTGGCCTCCCATGCAGGAGCTTTTTATGGGGGTGGTCCCAGGATCTCAAAGACCATGTACCGAGGGAGACGCCACGAATGTGTCCCTGCCACCGGTTCCGGGTCTGCGTGGTCCCACTGCACCATCTGAACTCCAGCATGGGGAACACATCCCAGATCTGACACCCAACGGAAGGGGCTCAGAGGGCCCAGCAATGCGAATGGGAGCCTGTCTCCTGCCCCCACTAGCTCGGACAGGGGCCGCCAGTTTCCAAACATCTGGCCCTATCCCCCCCCTTAAAACTATACCTACTCCGTGGGGCTGGGAGGGCAGAGGAGTAGAGGGTATCTAGCAGAAAAGACATGCTCCCCGAAAACGAGCCTCGTCAATATTCAATCTTCAGACAGGACAGGCAGGACGAAGCAATGTCCAGGCACCGGGTCCCTCCCTCCCCACCCTTCCTCGGTGATTTTCTAGACTGAGCCACAGATGTCTTTATGGGACTTCTTAGCTGACGGTTGGCACTGAAAAAGAAACTTCCACTATACTGGCCACAAACAAGCAGTCGCGATGTTTGTGAGGGCTTCCCCGGGCCCTGGCCCCTTCCACGGATCAGAAGTCCGAGTGCACTGCTAGGAAGTGGCCGACCTGGGGCGTGAAGCCCACAGCCCAGCCTGTGTCACCTGCCTCCCATCCAGTGGCCACACCACATCGGGGCTGCCTCCTGCTAAGGAGCCCCAGAGCCAAGGCAACAGCTTCACCGCACTCATGTCCTCACCGGAGCCGGTTCAGGAACAGGAAGGCCGAGGGGAGGTGCTGGAGGTAGGCTCAGCGCCCCGAACTCCGTGAGGCTGCTCTCCTGCGTGGGCGCCGGGTGCAAAGACGCGCCAGCCCAGAGGACGCTGGTCCTGGGGGCCGTCTCCCGGAGCTGCCCCCTCGCACGGAGCCGCAAGGAGAGAGCGAACAGGAAGTGTCCCAGGCGGGGTCAGCCCCAGACCTCGCAGTCAGAACACCTGCGTTCCTCTCCGTGCTGCGCTGCTGCTTGGCCTGGAAGAGCTTCGGCCTTTCCGCCTGCGGGATCATAACTAACACCTGGGCTCCAGGGCCTGGGTGACGCCGGGCAGAGAGGAGCCGCCCGGCCAAGGCCATGTCCCGAGCAACAAGCCCAGCTCCTGCCCTGGGCTGTCGCGACCCCCCCACAGCCTGCCCACCCCGGGCCCCAGAGGGCTTTCATCCTAACGACACAGCACACAGTCTCTTCAGACGGAAAACGAGTACAAGAAAACATGTGCAAAACTGTGCGAAATAGCCGGATGCAGACCCAAAGCCTGTAAAGAAATACACCACAACGTCCAGCCCTGCATCGGTGATGCTGTTTTGGTGGTAAGATTACCGGTAACTCTTTTCCCTTCTCCCGGGTTCAGTGTTCTTACTACTCTGGTAAGGAGGAAGGCAAAATTGCAAAGCACGAGGAAATATAAATCAGAGGCAAATAGGTATTTTTTGCTCCTGACCCACACTCATCTCCCAAGTTCTTGGTGATGATGAGGCTCCATAGTCATGGCCATGCAGAGCCTCACACCCCGTAAGCCTCGCTGGGGTCAGAGTCTGGCCCCTCTACAAGGGCCCGCTCCTGTCCCTTCCTCTGTGGTGACAAGGACAGGGGCTTCCAGGTTTGCAGGGGGCCTGTGAAGTCTGCTGGGCCATGCTCCAAGACTTACGCTAGCCGTAGCGCCTGGAGACCGTCCGCTGCGGCCAGGACCCCGTCCACCCTGCCCCGCTGTTGGAACATCCCTGTTTGTCCACACCTTCTCTTTCACCATTGTCAACGGCGATGCAGTTAGTATGCTTGCACACAAAGTGGCCTCACTTTGCCAATCAGCGCACAGGGAAGGATAAACTCCACGCCGCTCCCCGACGCAAGTGCGGCCAGAGCCCGGTGGGCCTGGGGTCTCTGCGGTTTCGCTCTGTCTTCTGAGTCCTGGGTTGTGAGGATGAAAGCAGTGGCATTGGCAGGCGGTGCGACAGGCCCGACCTCCTCGCCTTCTCCCGTGCACATCAGGACTAAACATAGCTACCCCCCCAAACAAACAAAAAGCACAACAACATTCCAGCCGTGAAAGGGAATTCACAGATGGAGCGCCCCAGGCCCAGACATCCATGATGTGGCATAGAGGGGGCGGTGTCCAGGCTGCAGAGGGCATCAGAAGACCCCAGCTACCAGAGGAGCTGGGACTGTGCCCCTCCACAGCCATCCACCGCTGCCGTCACAGAAGGCCCGGGACAGGGCTGGCCCTCACAGGTGCGCGCAGACCGGACAAGAGGCCAGGCCTTGGCCGTCAGACAGAGGCACGGGACCGGCACATAATCGAATTTTCTTCCTGCCCAGTGAACCCTTCCCTTCCAGATTATCAGCCAAGTAATTTTGATTGACAATAAAGGACTTGTCCCCACCTTAACTTGGGTTATTTTCTTTTGTTTTTATAGGAGTATTTCTCTGCCTCTCCCCGAACTTAGAATACTTTTGTTTGCTTCCCACTCCCCTTGTTGGCCGAGAATTCCCTCACACTCTCCCCTGGCCATTCCAATCCACCCGTAGGCTGAGTACTTCTTGTTTTCTGAACCCCTCAACACTCTGCTGACTGACTCCCTGACCAGAGGCACCTGTGGGCCACCCCAATCCTACCAAGGGGCCAACCTCCAGGAACTCAGATGTGCCCCGATGCACCCCGTGGCCCCTGCTGACAGAGACTCCAGGGGTTTCCAGCTGGGCCCATGTTTATCTGTTTTCCCCACATCTCATTCCATGGAGGACTGAAGCAACTTAAGCAGTTTTCAGAGGACGCCTCTGATCCAGCCCTGCCATCTGCCTCCCGAGTCCTCGAGCTGGCCCCTGGTGCACCTGCCCATTTGTGGCCTCCTAAGCAAGGCCCCTGTCACTGTCCTGCAGTGGCAAGCCACGGGAATACACACGGAGTGCCACATGCTGCACACCGGTCAGCAAAAGCAGATCCGTCTCTGGCCCTCCTGGAGCTCCGTCCTCTGACAGAAGCGGATACGAGTAAATTCATCACACAGGAGAGAAGTTCCAGCCGCCACACGCGTTAGGAAACTGGGTAGAGGTGGGGCGTCTCGAAGCCTGAAACAGTCAGAGCTGACCTGGCCTGAGAGACCTCGGCTTTCAGGCCGAGGAAGCCCCAGGGGACACGCAAAGTGACACCGAAGGAACACGTCAAAGGTAACTATTCCAGCCCCGGGAGTGAGCGTGGCGAGCTCAGGGGGTAGGCGGGAGGGAGCGTGGCGAGCTCAGGGGGTAGGCGGGAGGGAGCGTGGCGAGCTCAGGGGGTAGGCGGGAGGGAGCGTGGTGAGCTCAGGGGGTAGGCGGGAGGGAGCGTGGTGAGCTCAGGGGGTAGGCGGGAGGGAGCGTAGCAGATCCGAGGACCCAACAGAGGAAGCCGAGCAAGTCAGAAAAAGTGCGACTGCAGAGAGGCCTGGCCCTCTATACTCACCCCCCTATTGGCCATTTTGCTCGCAACCGAGTTTAAGCCCCAAGCCCAGGGCCACGAGAAACAAGGCAGCAGGCGGCTAAATTAGGGTTTTTAGCTCGCTGAGCAGGCACAGCACACCATGAGTAACGCGCGCACGTCTGGTCGGAGTCAGGGAAGGACACCTGTGGGGTCACACATGGCGAGTTAGCCGCAGGACAGCATGGGTAGGGACAGGTCAGAATCTGTGAGCTGCACAGGGGGCTGGAAGAGCCAGGGGATTGATTTGCATTTGGTGGAAGAAGGCTGGGTTATAAATGTATTTTTAACTGATGGGTAGATATTCTGTTTCCATTCACCATGAAACAAACCCTCCCCAAACATTCATGATTTAAATCGATGATAATCATTTTGTGCATAAATCTGCAATTTGGGCCACTCGTCTCCACTGCATCAGGTGTGGGGCCTGGAAGGCCGGGGGCCTGGGGCTGCTGGTTAGGACACCCACACATGGCCTTTCCACATGCCCGAGGCCCCCTGACCACACTGGCGGATTCCAGGGACACGTGCCTCAGGAAACAGAACCCAGTGGTAGGGCTGTCACCTCATCTCGTCTACAGCCTGAAGACGTGAAGCATCCTTTCTGCCACATTCTTTTCACTGACCCTCTCATAAGGATCAGCCCCTGTTCAAAGGGAGGAAAACGAGATCCCGCCTTTTGTTCTGAAGCCAGTGCAGTAGAAAAGTGGGAAGGAAGGATGCGGAATACCCCGATTCAATTTGCCCTTTGAAAAGATGACTGGGTTGCCCGTGAGGAGGCTGGGCGGGAGGGAGGGCGGTACATGCCGGGAGGCCGAGGAGGCAGCTGGGACCACAGCCTAAGGTGCAGACACGGGGGCTCCGGCCCAGGGCTGGAACCCAAGGGGCAGAGTGACGAGAGTTTCCAGAGCCGAGAGTGAGGAATAATCCTTGGGTTTCCAGCTGACTTTGCAATTGCTCTGCCCTCACCTTTTCCTCCTGGCCCTTTGCACGCTCCATCCTGTTACCAAGTCCCTGCTCAGTGTGGCCTCTAGAAGGCTTCCCTGATGCCTCGGGCTGACCCCCTGACCCCACTCATCCATCTCTCCTCGCCCAGCTCTCCTTGTTTATGGCATGTCCCCTTTCTTGAAAGTACGTGCTATTTGTTTCTTTGCTTGCTTAATGTCTGTCGCCTCCACTGGAGCATGAACCCATCATGACAACAGGAACCTTGTCTGCTGTTCGTCATATCTCCAGTCTCTTAGACAAAGTAAGTGCTCAATAAACATCGCTCAAAGTCAGAGAATGACGGCAGCAGTGATGGTGGGAGTGCCATCTTCTGAGACAGATAATGCTCCGAGAAGACCCGCTTAAGAGAAGAAATGGTGACCCTTTTGTGGACAGGTTGAGATCTGAGTTGCCTTTGAGATGCCCACAGGAGTTCAGAATACAGACCAAAGCTCAGAGGAGAGATCCAGGATGAGTAAAATGTTGTAATCTTCTGGCTAAAGGAAACAACAAAAATGTGGGTACAAATGGCTTTGCTTAGGAAGAAAGTGTTAAGTCTGAAATAAAGTGGGCCTAGAAATGAGTGTTTTGAGGAATCCAAACACCTCGAGGAGAAATGAACACGTGAGGCGAGCCGAGCAGATGCATCCAGAGAGCAGCAGGAAGACCAGGGGGGTGCACGCCACGAGCGCCAAGAGAGGCAGTGTTCAGGAAGGACGGGGTGGCCACATGGCCAAAGGCTGCCCATGGTCTGAAGGCAGGTGTGAAAATTGTCTTTTTGGATATAGCAATGTTGAGGTCACTGGTGACTTTGGCAAAGCTGCCTGAGTGGGGCAGTAGGTGTGAAAGCCAGATTGCAATCCACTGAGGAGTCGAGAGAAGCTTAGCAGATGGAAACAGCGGGTATAGACAACAATCCTGAGAGACATAGTGTGAAAAGAGAGAAGGGGAATCAGATGGTAGTTAAAGAATGGTGTGGGGTTAATAATTTTTTTTCTTAATGTGAGAATTGGTCATGTTTATACACTTTAAAAAATGGTTGTTACCTGAAGTTTACAGTATAGATCTTTATGTGACCACAGTCCACCTTCAAATAATGTTACGTGGACTCACAGGTAGTTTAAGATTCTTACAAGACTATACTTCCAATTCCACCCTCACATTGTTTTTGCTCTCATTATGCTTCTCACTCTCACGTATGATATGATCACACTGTACGTCATGACTATCCTTGCTTTAGACAGTCGATATCTTTAGAGCAACTGGATGTAAGAAAAAATAAACTTTATATTTATCTTTGTTTTTACTATGCCTAGTACTTGTCATTTCTTTATGTGGATCCAAGATTCTGACCAGTTTCAGATACCCTTCTGCCTCAAGAATTTCTTCTAACATTTCTTGCAACGCAAATTCGCTGGTAATAAAGTATGTAGTTTTTTGCCTGTCTGAAAAAAAAATCTTTACTTATCCTTCATTTTTTAAAGACATCTTTCCCTGGGAATGAAATTCTGGGTTGATTTTTTTTTTCCCCTTAGTACTTTAAAGATATGACTCCATTGTCTTCTGGCTCGCATAGTTTCTGCAGAGAAGTCTGCTGTCACCCTCATTTCTGTTCTTCTGTAAATAATGTGTCCTTTTTCTCTGCCTACCTTTAAGATTTGCTCTTTCTCTTCAGTTCTCACCTTTCTATAATGAAAGCCAGAATGAGCTGGTCGTGTTTTAAATGTTGACAGGGGTCTAGTTAAGAGGATACGAGAGAAAGAAACCTTGATCGTTAAGGTTTCTGAGAAGATGAAATGTGAAATCAGGTGGGAGCAGGGGTGTTAGATATGAGAACAGATCATTCTTCCCTGCAACAGGAACAAACAGCAATGGAATAAATACAGGCATATGTAAATTGGTCTCTGCATTAGTCAGGCTTTCCTGGGATAATCAGTATAACAACTCCAAAATCTCAGTGGCTTATAGCAGTAGACATTTATTTCTCATTTGTGAGCCTGTGGCTTGGCTAAGCTCAGTTTTGAGTCTGTTCCATGTGTCCCTGATTCCAAGGAGCAACAGATACCTGACATGTTTTTTTTTTTGTTTTTTTTTTTTTGTGCAGATGGCAGGAGCAAAAAGGTGGAGCAAGATTTCACGGTGACTCTCAAAGCCTCTTCTTAGACCTGGGCCATCCCTTCTGCCCACATTCTTTTAGTCAAAGTAGGTCACTTGGCCAAGTTCAAAGCCCCTGGACAGGGAGGTGTGCTCCATCTGGGGCTGGGGAGTGGGACATGAGCATCTGTGTCAACAACATATCATAACATCTTTGGGAGAACAAGTTAAGGAGTTAGGTTTCTTCTAGGAAGTAGGGGATAAATCCAACTCCTGCAAATGAAGGAAGGGGGGAGGTGAGGTTTTGGGGAAAGTGGAGAAGGTTTGGAAGAATGTGGAGATACGTATGTCCTGTGAAGCACGGGCTTGAGGAATGTTACTGTAGGTTTGCCCTTCCGTGTACTCTTCAGCAATAGAGAAGCGTTCCGTGCAGGGCCCTGCTGGCACTGCAGCTCTGGCTCTCACTCGGGCTCAAGTGTATGCGCAAATCCTTTGCCCTGGACTGGGTTGCTCTGGAGAAACACCGCCTCATCTCCCTGGCGGAGGAGTGGAGGAGCTGGTGAGAACACACTTTCCCCACACTCTCCCGGCTTCATTTTAGAAACATGAAGACTCCATGAAACTATGTTTTCACAATTCGTTTTGGAGTAGAAAACACACACTCCATCCAATCACCAAGGTAATTTTTTTTCCTGTGTCATAACAGAGAGGAACTTGGCCAGGTTACACTCCACTCCAGGTGAGTGGAAGCTGGAAAATCCAGGCAGCTGACAATTCTGTCCAGTTGCTCCTGACTGGCCCCAATCTGAGTTTTGCTAGAATGTTCCAAAGGTCCTGTCGTCATTGTCAGATGCACTCTGGTGCTTACTCAGTCTTCTTCCTTTAAGTGTTTAGGTGCCACAGTATCCAAGAGAAATTCAATGGCAGGGTTCCATTCACCCCACTTGAATTGTTAAGACGCCTGTTCCTGGCTGTAGTGGAGCTCTTCAAGCCATCCCCTTTGACCCAGGAGGTATTCCATGCCAGCAACTGCCCTGTCCAGCATCTGAAGGCCGGCCAAGAGACCATCTCAAAACTCACCCCTCCCGCTGATCATGACTAGACTATTTCCCAGGTCTACTGCCCTGCTAGGGTGAGGAGACAGGAGTTAGCACTGCTCCCTCAATGTTGCATTTGGTTGATCAGAGGATCAGTCAGTCACAGGGTGTGCCATGCCACAATCCCAGAGGCAACCATGTTCTTAACATGCAGTCCTCCTAGCCATAGCCCCCGAAAGCCTGGGATTCAGACAGGGTGACCATGTGCATGTGGGAGGCACTGAAGCAAGGAGCCTTTCACCATGGCCACACGTGCACTCAACTGGTCCTCCAAGAGAATGCAGCACGGCAGCCCCTCCAGGTTCAGGGACCAAGCTGGAATTCTATAAGAATGAACAGTTAGTGTGTGCATGGAAACCAGGAACCATCATGCGTTGCTGCTAAATAACCAGGGTAGACAGCTCATTAGGGCAGAAGACTGCATTTAACAGACCGTGTGAACTCAGCTTTCCTGGTCTGGATGCTGATGTCTAATCCTGACGACTCTCTGAAGTGAGGGTACATCCATTTCCATTTTGCAGGGGAAGAAACAGAGATTCAGTTATGGGACTCGTTCCAAGTTTCACAGCTATTGGCAAGTGACAGCTGGGATTCAAACCCAAATAGCTTCAGGATCATGACTGCTCCCATCCAAAATGTTGATATAATAAATTACAAGCTCCACATGTGACCAGCGTGGATTCTAAAAACATGAGATTTAGGGGGGAAATGGACTTAAGGTGTTTCTGAGTTTCACAAAACTAATTCCACTCCCACAAGGTAACTCTCTTTCCCAAACTTCTCAGCATGCCTTTTTTCATCAAGCCCTCATCTCTTAGGGATAGGTTACAGATTAGATATGAATTGGTATAACACACCTGTGTGACAATTTAGCAATATGCAACACGAACCTCAAAAAGATTCATACCAGTTGGTCAGGGTGACTTTGTAATTTATTCCCCAAATCAGGACACTTGAGAGCAAAAGGGGTGCTGTGGCCACCAGTGCTCCTTGGGTCAGGACAACGGGAGAAAAAGTGACTGTACGGGCAAGCCTACAGGAGACCAAGCAAGTCAGTATCAAGGACCCCCTGAAGAAATTCTTCATTCGTCCACCATTCTAATTCATAATTATCGATTATGTACCTGCTATATGCCAAATACAACATGTGTGTTGGAGGACCATCATAACAGTGTTGATTTTAAGATCAATAATTAGAAAACCACCTACACGCCCATCACTAGTGAGATAGTTAACATTCTGGAAGATCCAGGTGACAGAAGACTCTGCAGATATTAAAGTTCAAGTTTTCTCATAATGAATCAATAGGAAACATAAAATATTAAATAAAAAGTATTAAGCATTTATATTTAGCATGAGCCTAATTTTATAAGGCTATATAAATACTGTGTGTTTACACACAGACAGACAAAAATCACAGGCAGTGTATCAAAGGGGTGATGGCAGGTTTCTCAGGATAACATTGGGTGGTTTCTATCTTATTCTGTGCATTTTTTTCTTTCTGTGTTTTTGAGTCTTCCGTGTGAGCGTGTGTTTTAGCACGAGGACCAGGACACAAAGGACACTGGCTTGGTGGAGAGAGCTGCGTTTTGTGGTGCACGGGGCAGGTGCACCTCAGTCAGACTTGAGTCTGCGGTCTGTGGCCTTGGGCATGTGGTGCCGCCCCTCTGAGCCTCTGCTCCTAACCTACAGACCGGGAGCGACAACGGTGCCTTCTCATTGATCTCCTGAGCAGCACCCATCGCGGTTCCTCCCCAGCCTATCCTAGTCCCAGTGCCGCCATCTTGGCCAGTGGCTCTGGGATCCACGCTTTCCAGCTCACGGGAGAAACCAAGGCGGAGGGAGTTGACGTCTGCAGTTCCTTCCACAGGACGACTACCAGATGTTCTGGTAAAAGTGGCATCTTCCTGCCAGCAACAGTGAGCCCTGGGAGCCCCAGGCCTAGACCCTGCCAGGCACTCACTCTCTTCAGCAACAGTCACACTTTGAGAGATCTTTTTTGAGTGGACTTTGGGTTCAAATCCCAAGCTGCACAGCCCACTACTTCTATGACCTAGGACAGCTTATTTTACTTAATTTTTCTCTGCCTTGGATTCCTTAGATATAAAGTGAAAATAAAATATGAACCTTCCTTCTGGGGCAGTTGTGTGGATTGAAAGAAACGGCACAGGTCAATACTTAGCACCGCGCCTCGTGTGTGACACATGTGTAACTCGTGTTCACGACCTGTGACTGGTGCCCCCTCTGTTTCTTTGGGGTGCTCGTAAGTCTAAGGAACCCAACTATCAACAGGATGCCCACAGCAAGCAAGTCAAAAGCCACACATTTGTAAATGGAAAATGCTCTTCTGTGGTTTCCACTGTGATTAGAATGACTTCTTTTTAAAAATTTTTAATGTGCTAAAACACACATAAAACTCAGCATTAGTGCTATTTAGCACATTCACAACATTGTGCAACCATCACCACCAAGTTCCAGAACATTTCCTCCCCCAAAAGGAGGCCCTGTACCCATCAGCAGTCGCTCCCATTCCCCTCCTCCAGCCCCTGGCGACCACTGATCTGCTTTCTGTCTCTGGGTTTACCTATTCCTGACCTCTTGTACACATGGAATTCTACAATATGCGGCCTTTGAAACTGGCTTTTTTTACTTAGCAAAATGTTTTCCAGGTTCATTCACATGTAGCCTTTGGCAGCATTTTGTTCCTTTTCGTGGCAGAGTGATATTCCATTGTACAGACCACATTTGTATATCCACTCATCTGTTGTTTCCCCCTCTTGTCTGTGAGGAAGAATGCCGCTGCGGACGTCCCGGTACACGGTTTTGCTTGAATTCCTGTTTTCGTCTCTCTTGGGTAGACGCCTAGGTGTCCGTATTGCTGGGTCGGAGGGTACGTAACTCTGTGTTTAACTTACTGAGGAACTTCGAGACCGCATCATTTCACAGCCCCACCAGCAACATATGAGGGTTTCTCCACATCAGGACTGTCTCTGGACAAGACCCTGGTCAAAAACAGTGTGCAGCCAACTCTCCCTTCCAAAGCACCTGCTCTCCCACAGAAGACCCTGCCTTCAGGACTGTGGCTTGGCACCACTCAGAAGGGCCACGGAAAAGCGCACATGATCGCCGTGGGAGGCTCCTTCCAGCCTGCCCAGCAGCACACGTGTGAGGAAAACGGCAACTCCCACCAGCCCCCAGGATGGCAAAGTCCCCACACCTCAGCCTCCAGAAGCGCGCAAATGGCCCGGGCGCTTTGGAGACAGTCCCCGCGAACACACGTGGTTCTGATCAGGCGTGCGCTGCGCAGCGTCCTGCCCGTCTACGACTTATTGTTCCTGACAAAGCGCCCTCCCCTCCAAGCTCAGGGAGCCCCCACTACGCCTGAATGGAAACAGTGGGTTTGACCGAACTCTGGTTGGGGCCCCGTCACAGGCGCAGGACCTCCACTTTGCGGCAAAATGTATGAGATATGTGAAACAGCATCTCCCTCAGGCCCTGGATCCCCTGCATCATAAGTGGGTTTTACCAAACTTACTGAAACAGAGAGTGGAACGATGGCTGCCAGGAACTGGGGCAGGGCTCGGGGGGATGCTGGACAAAGGGTACGGACTTCCAGTTACCACAGGAGTAAGCTCTGGGGATCTAGGGCACAGCACGGGGACTACAGCTAACGATATCGCACTGTATCATTGCAAGTTGCCAACACAGTAGGTCTTAAGCATTCTCAACCCCCCCCAACACACACACACTCGTGACCGTGCCAGGTGACGGGTGTTAGCTAACCTTACTGCGGTGATCACGTCACAACACATCCACATACCAAATCATCATGTCGCAAACTTAAACTTACACCGTGTTATATGTCAATTATATCTCAATAAAACTAAAAAATAAAAGTGGGTTTTACAACTCCAAGGAAATCCAGGTTTGCACTGGAAAGGGATTTCCCCATAATGGGCCTGAAGAGGGCTGGGTGGGAGCCTGTTAGAAATGCGACATCTCAGGTCTGTGGGGTCCGAATCTGCGTGTAAACTCGGCCCCCAGCAAGTCCTGTGCGTGGCATCACGAGAAACTCTGCAGGGGGTACATGCCGGCCCTGGAGTGCTACTGAACTCAAATCCAGCCCCTCGGACCGTTTACCGTGTGAGCACGAGCAGGTTCTTTAGCCTCACCCAACTTTGCTTTTTACCCATCTGGTAAAAGGCATCCAGCAGCATTCAACTACTTTGAAAACTTTCTGCTTCAGATTCAGCTCATGGAGTGTTTTTGTTCTTACTGCTGCAGAACGAATTACTACCAAGTTCAAGGCTTACACTGATAAATGGTCCTGTATCCCACAGCATTTGCAAATGCACCCTGGATGGTCATAAATTTTTAAATCCTATTCATAATTATCTGAGTCCATCTGACTCTATTTTGCACATAAATAAAATGTTTCAATATGCGTTAAATTCTCAGGAATGTGACTACTGTGCACATCACAGAGGGGTTGTATTATACTTACTGAGAACTCTCTCAGGGCTGATCACCATAAAACACCAAGGACAGAGTCACCAACAACACCTCTGTGTCCACCCCACATCTGTAGGTGCTGCACCCCCAGTGCCATAGAGTAAGGAGTACATTTACATCTCAACCTTGGAGCTGAAAACTTAGGGAGCCCATTCCATTTAAGGGAAATGCCTGCCATATAAACTAAGTATAAAGCTAGTCCTGATTAAGTCAACCATCCATACCAGTTGTACTTTCTAACTGAAAAAAAAAAAAATTGTCTTCCTTTTATCCATTCAAATGTGTTAACAAATGCCTCCAAACACAATCATTTTATACTGGAATTCTAAAGTAGAAAGAAGATAGATGATTAGTTAATAGGAACGAAGAAGGACGGATGGATGATGGATATATGATGGATGGACAGACGGACGGATGGATGGATGGATGATGTATGGCTGGCTGGATTGGTAGATGATGGATGGATGGATGGATGAATGATGGATGGATAGATGTATAGATGATAGATGGATGGATGAATAGATAGGCAAGGGATATACCTTTACCTTGATTTTGTCACCTGGATTAAAAAAAGGCTTAAAAATATCTTAGGGAAGCTCTCTTTGCTTTTCTTCCCTGAGGACTGCCCTTGAAGACCACATACTCTCAAAGGCCCCCTTCATTTTAAACCATGAGATAATTTATCCTAATAGGATTCGAAACAATTCTATGCTTTTCTTTGATAAAATAGAAGAGCACGATGAAGGAGGAGCAAAAAAAGAAAAAAAAAGAGGAAGGCAGGTCAGCTCAATGCTATGGAAGTTGATTCCCTAAACTATCCATATGCAAGTAACATCTAGAAACCCCGTGTACCCGAGGGAACTAGAGCTTCCAGACAACGACCTGTTAGGTGTTTGTGACACCCTGTCCTATGCCACTGCCATGCTCCAAGGACACACTGGACAAGCCCTCAGTCCAGTTCAGCCCCACTTGTTCGCAGAGATCAGAAAGAGCAGGTGGCTTGTGCAAGGGCACGGAACAAGACGCTAATCTGGAAAAACCGTGAGCCCATTTTCCTTGGCCAACAAGTAAGAAACAGAAGCTGTTCTGGGTGCAGACCCCTCAGACTCCCGGCTTCCTCCCCTCCCAACGCCCCCGACACCAATCACCTGGGAGGCAGATGCCAGGCATGCCCCCGGTCCAAGAAGGCCTCGGGCTCCTAACTACTCCTCGGGCTGCTCCCCGAAGAGGGGCCAGGGCCAGGGCAGGGCGGCCAGGGCTGGGGAAGGAAGAGCAGAAGGTTGGTGCAGTTGAGAGAAGGATTTGGACACTGATCCCCGTCCTCCCAGGTCTATGGCCCTGGAACCCGGGCCTCTTCCTGAGGCTTCTATCTCCAAATCCGCAGCCCGTCCCCAGGCCCGCTGGCAAGAAGGTGGCCCGTCCCGGGATTACAGCGCCCTCCGGGGTCAGCCGGTCTCACTGCCAGACTTGGGAGAAGGAAGGATCAGCGTTTGTGCGTTCTCACTGCAGAGGATACGTGTTCAGGCTTCCCCTCGAGGCCCGGGGCACAGATTTGATTTTACTCTGGGGCTGCCCGGCGGTCTAAGGTTGCAGGCTGTGGCCGGCGCTCTCTGCCTTTCACCAGGACCCCCTTGGAAACTAAACAGACGCCCGTGGGGGCTGTTCATGCTGCACAAGAAATAACAATTAGGCAGCCAGGAGGAACAGGGGGCACTTGGAGAAACTCGGACTGCAAAAGGCAAGAACCAAACAGAACGCACTAGTAAACCGCACCAGGAGAAGGGGGTAGGGAATAAAGAAAGAATGGGGTCATATGGGTTTTTAGGTTGCAAGGGCATTTGGTGAGGGAGGAAGTCAGAATGTGTTTTCATGCGCTCTGTTTATGAGAGGAACCTGCACGTTTACAAGCCCCAGTACGATACTTGCCGAACCTCGCGGTTTGTTTTGTTTTCCCAGCTAAATTATAAATGTGCTTTATTTGGTGGAATATATGGACGAGTTTATTTGCTCGGGGGTATGGCACCCTCAGACGTGAAGGCTGGGGGCTCCTGAGAGATGTGTTCGCTCGCTTCCCCCACCAGACCTCAGACTGAGGAGCCTGAAGCCGCCCCACACCAGCACGGCACACCTCTGCCGACCGCCAGGCACTTTCTCCGTCCTTTGAAACACATTTTATTTTGGACAATAGTTGCAAGTAAAGTGGCCTTTCACCTACATTCACCTTTAACATGCTGGCGTCTTAGCGTTCACACAGGGCCACTCACCCAGCCACAACACGCTCGTGCGCACAGTCCTCACCCCCACACGGCCGCACACTCACTCGCACACTCGTGCGCGCAGTCCGCACCCCGCACGGCCACACACTCGCACACACGTACGCGCAGTCCTCACCCCGCACGGCCGCACACGCAATCGCACACTCACGCGCGCAGTCCTCACCCCGCACAGCCACACACTCACACACTCACGCGCATAGTCCACACCCCGCTCGGCCGCACATTCACTCGCACACTCGTGCGCGCAGTCCGCACCCTGCAGAGCCGCACACTCACTCACATACTCACCCGCACAGTCCTCACCCCGCACGGCCGCACACTCACTCGCACACTCGTACTCACAGTCCTCACCCCACACGGATGCACACTCACTCGCACACTAGTGCACACAGTCCGCACCCTGCATGGCTGCACACTCACTCACACACTCATGCGCACAGTCCGCACCCCGCACAGCTGCACACTCGCTTGCACACTCACACAGAGTCCTCACCTCACACGGTTGCACACTCACACGCTCATGCACGTAGTCCACACCCCGCATGGCCGCACACTCACACACTCATGTGCGAAGTCTGCACCCCACACGGCCACACACTTGTGCGCGCAGTCCACACCCCGCACGGCCGCACACTC
>CM052888.1:1728309-1740589 GCA_028534135.1 Potos flavus | reverse complement strand
CAGTCCGCACCCCGCACAGCTGCACACTCGCTTGCACACTCACACAGAGTCCTCACCTCACACGGTTGCACACTCACACGCTCATGCACGTAGTCCACACCCCGCATGGCCGCACACTCACACACTCATGTGCGAAGTCTGCACCCCACACGGCCACACACTTGTGCGCGCAGTCCACACCCCGCACGGCCGCACACTCACACCCACGACTGCGGAACCTGTTGAGAATACTTTGCAGACACCAAGACCCCTTGCCGGCCCGGTTTCCGTGGGCCTCTCCCACGCAGGACGACCGTCTCTGACAGAACCGCAGCACGACCGTGAAATTCAGAACAGCGTCACTGATACACAGCTGCCCCATAGGCACGAGGCACATTCAGATTTCCCACAGGTCCCACGGCCTCCTTTGCAGCAGTTTCCCAGCCTGGGGTGCCATTCTCCACATGCTGTCCCATCCAGTTAGCCTCTTTTCATTGGCGACATCCCGCCATCTTCCTGTCTCTCATGATACGGGCCCCACTGGAGGGTACAAGCCACTGATGGTCAAATTCCCTCAACTGGCATTAGTCTGACCTTTCCTCATTATCTGATTCAGACTACGCATTGGGGGCAGGAATGGTCCAAAAGGGACGCTGTGTTCTTGGCACATCGTATCAGGGGCCCATGAACAGGGATGTGAATTTCGACCACTTGGTTAAGGCCGAGTCCCCCCGAATTCTCCACCATGAAAGCCCTTTCTGGTCCTCTAAGGAGCACTGTGCAGGGTATTCGCCAAGCAATGTTAGCGATGTTGGCCTGAGTAACTTGATGTTTTCTCTGAATAGTCTCACTTTTGCTTCAGAGGAAATACCATATCCCTGCTGTAAATGAAACACCAATATCATTTTTCTTTTTAAAAAAGATGATAGAAATATAATTTTTAAAAATCAGCTACATTCGCCTTCCTAGGACTCTTGAGCTGAGGCCCAGCTGTGGTGCTCGGGTCCTGCACCACACTGGGCTCCCCAGGCCCTGTTCTAGAACAGGGCTTCCCCAGCTATCCAGTAAATAAATAAAATCTTTAAAAAAAATTGTCATTCTTCAGTTACTTATGTCCTTGATAAAACATCTTTCTTCTAAAGGCAGAGGCTATGCTCCCCTTGTTCATCACTCTACTGCTCGCATACCAGAGCACATCTCACACTAAGCAAGAGCGCAGTACACTCCTGTGTACTTATTGAGCACATGGATACATGTTTTTCCCCTCTTGATGGGCTTCTGCTGCCCGTTTGGAGGACTCACAGGTGCGAGGCAATGGCTGAGGGCTTCACGGGCATGACGCTCATGGAACCCCCCAGCACCCTTCTAAGAGAGCGACTCTTACTCCTATGCCACAATCCGGGGAAGGTGGCATGCCCACTGGTACTTCGCTGCAAGACGTGGAATCAGGATTCGAAGCCGGGTTTCAACATACTCCTCCACTAGCCATCCTCTCTGCAAATTAGGCTTCCTGACTGTTTCCACGAGAAGATCTGGTTCTAGAGGTGGCCCTTTAGCTATCCCAACTCCTTCCAGGAGAAGTGCATATCTGAGAGTCTGGGGGTCCCCACAGTTGTTAAGATCCCAGCCGAACCAGCCAGTGGTGGCTGGAGCGTAGAGGAGGTACCTAAGGACTGGGGGTTTTGCTGTCTTTGCCTGACTCCCCTGTGAGGCCTTGGTTCAGCTTACACGTGAGCAAATGGGCTGAGAGGCTAAATAACACATCCAAGCTAGTAGATGACAGAGCTTAGACTGGATCCCAGGTCTGACCTGACTTTTGTCTCCTCCTCTCACAATCCAGCATAAACGAGTGTGCCTGGATGCAAGGCATCACTTGGAGATAGAGGGAGCACACTCAGAACGTCCTCAGGATTTACTGGCCACCAGACTGGAAAATACCTCTTGCAAATATATGTTTAAAGTTTTGCACAAGAGTAGAATATAAAACACCCACATATAAATATCTACCTCTCTCCTCTCAGTCTCCAAAGCCACATTCACTCTGATTTATAGAGGCATTTCCTTGCAATAGGATATGCTGGAAAGTTTGAGCCTAGCTCAAGAAAAAGTGAACTATGTTAATTTCAAGGCAAATTAATTAAAATGCAATCCAAGCTCTTTGGAAATGACACAGAAACAGTACTCGGTGCTTGGTGTCCGTCCAGACAGAAACAGACCCTCCTGCCTTCGGCCAGCATGGAGACAACCTCGTTTTGTCTCATTTTCATCTTGGACTTTTGATTTCATCATTCACGGAGCTCAGCTGGGGTATCACCTAGCACTTCTGTTGTTAGTATTCCAGTCTTTTCATCCTTTCAAAAAATATTACACAGAGAGAGTGCTGAGTCAGGTGGCATTTCATTCAGGGTCCCAGCAAGAACCAGAAGGCACATTAAAAAGAGGGGATTTGAGTACAGTTTAACAGAGGGACCGCTGAAGGCATAGGCAGAATGTAAGGAAACCATGGGGAAAGTGCAGATGCCCCCAGAACAGGCCTGTCAGCACCCCCAGGGCTGCAGGGAGGGGAGGGAGCAGGTACCAGAACCCAGGGGAGGTAGCGGCAGGGAGAGAGCCACCTGACCGGAGCTGTGGCCTAGGGCAGAGGAGCTCGGCAGAAGAAATACTCCAGCCTCTCTCCTTCCACCTTCGGGTCCCTGCCATGCCTTGTTGGCCAAGCCCAAGTTGAAGGTGGAGAGTAAGGAAGCCACTGATGCAGTCTACACCATCAGCCTCTGGGGGCACAGAGCAGGGTGGGGAGGTGGAGCCGGGGTCCCCAGGGCCAACAGAAGACACCCCGCACAGGTGGTCTCATCTCTGTCTCTTCCAAGACGTGTGTCCTTGACACACCACCAACCCTGTGTGTGCCTCGGTCTGCTCTTCTGGGAAATGATGCCGTCCCAGCACTGGCGACTTGGTTGTGGGGACTCAGTGAGCCCTGAGCCAGTCACAGCTGCTGGTCATCCACAGGACATCATGGGCCGGAGGTGAGCACAGCTCAGCTACTAAAACAGAGCTCACATCTCGGCCCCTGCATCCCCGTGCTCACCTAAAAACACTCTGAGACCTCAGAACTCCAGCACGCTCCACACAGCATGAGGATAAGAATAACGATGAGGCATCAGTAACATGACCGCCAAAGAGAAGTGTCGCAAGGATTGAAGGAGCTCACGCGTGTCAAGCACTTATAACAGCACATGAACGAGAGTGAACGCAACAGGACTGAAGAAACGGCTCCAAGTTTTCCCGGCCTCAGAAACGAGATGATGCTCCTCCCACCCGAGGCAAAGTCCATTTCCCTGCCCCTCGAGTTCAGGCTGGTCAGCCCCCGGCTTTGGCCAAGAGAGTAGCTGAAGTAGCCGAGTCACAGTTTTGAACGCGGGCCCCCCAGGGTCTCGTGCTCTCCCTCCAAAACCTGCACCCACGGGTGGGCAAGCCCAGCCGGCCTGCTAAAGGGCAAGGGAGGGAGCGACAGGCCGCGATGAGCCTCCCGTGCTGACGCAGCAGGCAGCTGCAGGTGCCGAAGGAGCCCCACCAGGACCAGGAGGACCCGCCCACTGAGCCCAGCCCAAGCCGCTGGAGAGTCGTGAGCTAAATCAGCAGTGGTGATAGAAACTGCTACGTTCGGGGCTGTCTGCCATGCAGGGAGAGCTCACTGACAAGGGAAGCCATCAGTCACTGCACGCGGGCACTGTTACTGCTACTCTTTCACTGGTAGCAATATCAGCGAGGCTGCCGCGACCCTGGGTCATCTGTCCCACGAAGAGTTGTCCGGTTCTCAGGGCCACCGATGTCCCACGATCTCATTCGATCTTCATCAAGACCCTTCCAGGTCGTGTTGTGGTCTGCGTCCTACAGCTGAAGAAACAGCTCCAGCAAGGGGACGCGACCTGAGCCAGGAAGTGGGGAGCCGGGATGGGGGCCAGCGTTCTCCCACAGCCACTGCTGGGCCTCTCGGGATGGTCACTGTCCTGATCTTCTCTCAAGTATGGCATTATCTGAACACTTTAAATTTTATTTTAAAAACTTTGTCATTATAGGATGAACAGTGACAGAAAAGTCTGCATAGTGTTCTTTCTACCCTTGGCTCAACTGTCCAACTCCAACCCGGTGTTGGCGGGGGCTCTTTCAGTGACGAGGGGCTCACATGAGGTCAAGACCCAGTCCTTCCCCTGGCCTGTGGCTCTGCCCTTCTGCATTGACGGTGTCCCCAGTAATGTCAGCAGAGGTCACCTGGGTGGTGTGGCCATTCCTGAGCTGTCCCATATGTTCAGGAAGTGAACATGGTTATCGATAAGTCTTGGGAAAGTGTTCAACTCTGGAACGTGACAGAGGAGGCCAGCCCAACCCAACTGCAAGGAAGAAATTAGGGAGGGGGTCTCCCCTGGGAAAATCAGGACGCCATAAGCCAAAAATGAGGGAACAGCAGTGGGGCCCCAATAGACCTACATAACCCCAGTTCTAGCCAAGAAGCCATGAGCTCTGACCACATCTAATCCTGGAAACTCTTAGGTCAGAAGACATCGCACTATAAAAGATCTGGTTTCTAGACTTATTCAAGTAAATCACAACATATTTTAGCAACTTCTCACCGCACTAAGGGGGCTGCAAGTCCTGCAGTGAGCCACATGACCTCTGTGAGCTCAGTTTCCTCGTCCATAGACTGAATATATTCACGTGGGTACTCAAGAAGGATTGTGGATACAAAATGTCCTAGACAAATGTCTTGGCCAGATTTTTCATTTCTTTTTCACTGCTTTTTTTATATAGCATTTCACAAAGTTGAGCGGAAAAGACACATTTTCCCTGTTTGCTTAAATTCCTAACTGGGAATCCTCCTCACACCTCCGCCTGCGGGGTGCTGACACCCACGTGCTGGTCACGTCTCGGCACTTCTCCTGTCTTTGGAAATTGGTATCCCTTGGAGGACAGTTTGATTGCCGAAAAGAGTCAGAAGCAGATGGCTTTGGCTCATTTCTATAGATTGAAAGTACTTCCCAGAATCAGATAGGAAAATGTCAAGTCAAATGTTGGCCTCATGATTAGCCACAAAACTCCAAGAGAAAGGATAAATTTGCTCCTAACAAATCAAATCATCAGAATGTACAATTTGAAAAGGCGTCCAGAGAGATGATGTTTCCAGAAGCGAAGCCAGAGCAGGGCCTCCAGCACCGTGACAACTGGTGGGTCTCGGCCGCCACTCCGGGTCCTCCAGCAGCCCCAGGAAATGGCACCATTCCTGGCCCCACTCCGAAGAGGACGGAGCTGAGACCGGAGTTCCAAGGAGGTAACCCAGCCAGAATTGGGACAGGCGGGGAAGGCGAGACAAGTGGGACAGGAAGGGGGGAAGGAACCACATCGCCTCTAAGTGTCTACAGTCCCCCTTCCTTCCTCCCCGTTTTCCCTCCGGGAGGTGAGGGTGCAGTCACCGCGGGGGAGAGAGGGCACTTCTGCAGCAGGAAGGGAGTCGCTTCATGTACCTTGCTCTCTTGGCTCTAGGATTAAAGAACGCTGGGTTCTCGTGTGGCAGACTCTTCTCCGTGAAGAAGCGGTCACTGGCATAGACCCGGGAGGGCCGCCATCCAGACTGGTCCCTGTCTGCAAGGCCGGCAGCTTCACTGTCCTCTCAGTGCCTTACAGCAGGGAAATACAAAGACCGCACGGTGCCCCTCCCCGCCTCCATCACATTCATATTCATTCTCTCCTTTCCTCATCTTTCTCTTGGTTTTACAAACAGGGACGCGGTGTCTGAAAACCCCAGTAGCTCAAAGACACACTTTTCCAGGGAAACCAAGCTACTTTCCACTTTCATATCTGAAAATGAAGCAAAATCTTCCTTCAAAGAATTCTTTTCCAAATGGATCTACCTTCTAGTGGAGGGGGGAACCTCACCCACTCATCCAAGGTCCATAAACACATGCCTCCTTCCCAAAGCCCCACGTGATGCTGCTCTCCCTCTGAGAAGTTAAGGCCAAGAATCCAGGAAGAGAAGCCGGGGCCAGGGAATAAGCAAGCTATTCTATCCTTCATGAATGCCAGCTGAAATCACACCCTCAAGGAAAAGCCAGAGGCATTTGGGGACCATTGCTTTAAAGATCAATGGAGACGCAAAGATTTCTTACCCAGGACAGAAAAAGCACTAATCAAAAAGGAAGACTTCTGAATTGTAAATCATCAAAATTAAAAACTTCTGTTCATCAAAAGATAACAATTTTTTAAGCAACTTCTGCACCCAACGTGGGGCTCCAACTCACAACCCCAACATCAAGAGTCACACAGTCCACAGACTGAGCCCCCAGGTGTCCCCAAAAGACAACAATTTTACACGTAGAATCGTAAGCCACAAATGGGAGGCTATGTTTGCAATACACATATCTGCGAAAGGACTCGATAAGGAAAGAACATCTACAAATCAATAAGAAAAAAGACAAAGCAGCCAAGTAAAAAACAGGCCAAAGCCTTGAAGAGGCGACTCGCAAAGGATGTAAATTGTCCATAAGCATGTGAAAACGCGCAAAACATGCCTTTCCACTGAGAAAGTGCAAATCCTGAGATAACACTAACGCCCACCAGAACGGCTGAAATCCAAAGAGGCTGATGACGTCAAGTGCCCGGGAAACACCGGGATGCTTGCTGGACCTCTCATACGCTGCCAGTGTGAACGGTGCCACCATCCTGGTTAACCGCTTGTCGATTTCACAAAACGAAATACACAGCCGCCTCGGGAACAATCCTATTCCTAGGTGTGTGCGCATGAGAAATGAAGGCACCCAAGTCCTTGACTCAGGGTCGGCTCCCGTGGGACTCCAAAGCAAGACACCTTGTTTCCGAAAAGACTAGCAGTTAGGGAAAGGGCTCCAGGGTCAGACGGTCCTGAAATTAAATGCAAATTCTTCTAATCCTGGCTCTGTGATATCAAACAGGGGATTTAAACTTTACTTTCTTCATCTGTAAAAAGGCCATAATATTGGAACCAACTTACAAGGTTTCTGCAAGGATGTAGTGAACTAACAACATACTAGCAGATTTCACAATGCTTGTCATACAGTCAGTACTTAAAAATGCTTAATGTTATCAGCATCATCAAAGTTTGGAATCCAGTTAGGTTCATTCTATAAAGAAAATTCAAGCTGTCTCTAATATTTTATATACATGGCACTTCTTTTTGTTTTTTGTTTTTGAAAGTTTAAAAGAAATTCATCCGTAATTCTACTGGGAACAAAGGATGTTGGGGAAGGTAGTTCTTGGGACACCTGACTGTGCCAATAACAGAAAAAAAAATGCTAAAACACCGGTTGCAAAGATGTTTCATTGATCTGTCTCTACAGAAACCACAGGCTGTGAAAGATTAGGTTATTCTCAGAATAGCAAATTCATTTCATTTCTCACAAGAAGACTGATTCATTCCACAAGTTTATCACAGACTAATGTTGAGCAGAACTAAGTTCCTTTCCATGAACACTTTTCAACTTCTCTGATGAGCACATTTTATGTTTAGAGGTTGGTCACCTTGTCTTTCCTATTACATTCTTGCCTCCTCTGTTTATTGGCGTAAGGGAAAGACTATAAACCTACTGAACATTTCTTCTTTTTTATGTCTTTCATGTGTTATTTTGAGATCAAGAATGTGATGTGTCCATTTAGAATCTGCCTACCCGCAGGAAAGAAAAACCAACAACAGCTGACATCTTTAATGCAGACCCACATACACAGTAAGCAGCCTGCCTGGGAGTGGGTAGCCGGCGTGTCCTTTGACAGAGGGCACGTTAGGTCTTCTTTTTCTTTTCTTTCCTTTCTTTCTATCTTTGTCCCCACATCTTCACTGGTGTTACTGGGAGAGCCTATGCCGAGAACACGTGCAGCTTCATTACAAAGACACACACGAAGCTCGGGTCACAGAAGCGTGAGAGGCCCAGGGGTGGCGGGCAGGGCTCCAGCTCGGCTCCCACAGCCCAGTACCTGCGGTGGGGCTCGACACACACGAAGGCACCCCTCCGAGCCGTGGTTCTGTCTTCTGTAAAGGTGGCTCTGTGGGGGGCCCCCACCTCATGGAGTGTCTGAGACACTTACGTGAGACACTGCCGGTCAAGTGCCACCAGGCCTGGCCTCAAGAAGCCATAACTGCTAGGACTATTCAAGTTCGGATTGGTCAATACTTTGGAAAGGTAAGACCGTCACTTTCTGCATCAGTGGAAGCATTAATTTATACTACGTATTAAGGTTAATGCATGAGTTCCTTTTCTCTGTGATAGAGTAGAGTGCCTATCAGTTAGGAGGTATTCTGGTATAAGGAAAAGAATGCTCAACTAAAGATGGTTTAAATGATTAAAAAAAAAAAAACATGCAGTTGTATCATAAGTAGGTGGTCCTGGGGTTGTCTTGGCAACACGATAATGTCATCCTGCCCAGGCCCTTTGCATCTTTCTGCTCTGCCACCCTCAACTTCTCCCCATCACGTTATCACCTCATGGTCACAAACTCGCTGCTGCCACACCAGTCACCTCAACCACATTCAGTGGCAGGGCCAGGACAGTTAAAAAAAAAAAAAAAAGAATCTCTTCTCATGACCCTTCATATGACTTATTTTCCTTTATCAAGGAATATAACTCCTCCTTGAAATTCTCTGCTGACTTTCCTCTGGCTTATTGACCAGAATGGAGTCGCTTGACACCCCCTGGCATCAAGGGGGGCAGAGGAAGCACCTATCTGGCTCATGCAGGGTTTTGCAGCTGGAGAAAGGCACTTGTGGGGATCCCGATGCCCCTAACCGACAGCTCTGCTGCAGGTCGTGGGACTGTGGTAAACGGATGGGGATATTCAGCCTTGCGCACCTGAATGAACTGAAAGTTGGGAAGAAGTATGGCACAACTCACTGGTTCCCCGACTGGTTTCTAGCCTTCCTGGTCTTCCAGTGTGAGCCTGAGTAAGTACCTCGCCTCCGAGCCTCCCCTCAACAATGACAGGCTTGGAGCTACCTCCCAAAGAAACAAAAGTCATGCCATTGCTTTTAACCCTTTAACATAAGAAAAGAGAACAGAGTATTGATGAGCGAATTACTGATTTATCACAGTAATTACTGGGAGAGCAAGCTTGTTAAGACTTCTAAGAAGGAGGGGCCTCTGGGTGGCTCAGTGGGTTAAAGCCTCTGCCTTCGGCTCAGGACATGATCTCAGGGTCCTGGGATCGAGCCCCGCATTGGGCTCTCTGCTCAGCAGAGAGCCTGCTTCCTCCTCTCCCTCTGCCTGCCTCTCTGCCTACTTGTGATCTCTCTCTCTCTCTGTCAAATAAATAAAATCTTTAAAAAAAAAAAAAAGACTTCTAAGAAGGAGATTCTCTGTGGAGCTAGGTGGAGGATGCTTTCAGACAAAGAATGCTTTTGACAGTAAAGAGACTTGAGCTGTGTGTTGAAGGATGGGTTGGCTTGGGACAATCAAGGGAAGTGGGAATTCCCAGCACAACAGGGTCAGCAAAAGGGTGGAGGTGGGCAAGACCAATGTTTGTTTGGAGGTCAGAAAAGAGATGGACTTTACCTAAAACACTTTTTTCAGTAGACTGTTTTGCCCAAAACTAGTCGCCCAAGATGTTATAGGAAGGACATGGGTCTGTGGTCTATTACATCAGCTCTATTACATTACACTCTAGCCCCATACATTCAATAAAAAAATAAATAATGCAAGCCATGTAAATAATTCTAACTGTTTTAGTAGACACGCTAAAGAAATAAAAATAAATGAAATACATTTATTTAACCTAACATACCCAAAATATCATCATCTCACTGTACAATCGATCTAAATAATGAACGAGACACTGAATTCTTCTTTTTCATACTGAGTCTTCACAAAGTACTGTGTGTTTACAACCACAGAACACCACAGTGCAGACCAGCTGGATTGCTGGTCAGTGGCCACACATGGCTGGGGCTGGAGGCAGCAGCCTCAGCTCCTCCAGAAGATCTACATACAACAACTTCCTCCACTCAGCTCCTTTCCTTCCCCACTTCCTCCCTCCCTCCCTCCCTCCCTTCCTTCCTTCTGTCCTCAGCACTTCTTGCCGCAGGAACTAGTGTTGTAGCGAGCTCACACACAGTAGGAACTGCTAGCTATGCTTCCCCCCCCCCCCGAAGTGCCCCCCCAATGGCAGACAGCAAGCAAGGACCATGGAGGGGGTGGATGGGAGGTATCTGTGATTTTCCCTCAAGCCAGGCTGCTGCCAGTATGGAATTTCTTTGAAGTCTTCTGTTTTATCCTAAAAAATTATGGCGATTCAACATTCTACTCTAAAATATATCCATGTTTGTTTGCATACTCAAAGTGTTTTAGATTAGTTGGCATCTAGGGAAAACCAAAGCCTACATGTTTATGTTGTAATTCTCTTGCCCGTTCTGTCTACCCTTGGGTTATGTGCGCCCCAACTTAAGATGCACATGATTACCTGATCCCCAGGCCCCCCTCCAGCTTTGGGTGCCCACAACTTTCTTGAAAAATTAAGTTGGATAGTCCATTTCCCTGTGTCTCAGCAACTCATGAGCCTATGTAAAGTTTTTGTTTTGTTTTCTATTTTTCTCAACCATTCTAACCTAGGATAACCCACTAGCTGGAGACTTTGGGTACCCATCTTCCAATTGCTCTCTTCTCACTGCCAGTAACTCTCCTCACTTGTGCTGAAATATCCCCAGAAATATTCCGTAAAAGTACCTTCAGGAAATTCTTCCTCCTGGAAGAGGCGTGATTCCTACTGAAACTACCTGTGAAAAACCAACATTTTGTTTTTTAAAGATTTTATTTATTTATTTGACAGAGAGAGAGAGATCACAAGTAGGCAGAGAAGCAGGCAGAGAGAGAGGAGGAAGCAGGCTCCCCGCTGAGCAGAGAGCCCGATGCAGGGCTCGATCCCAGGACCCTGAGATCATGACCTGAGCCGAAGGCAGAGACTTCAACCCACTGAGCCACCCAGGCACCCCGAAAAACCAACATTTTGACAGACATCCCCAGTATGATCATAAATTTCTAGTCTTTATTAAAGGATCACCAGTAATTAAAGTGGTAAATTTGATAATCACTACAAAATGTTTATATATAAATAAGTATATTTCACATGTATAAATGTAACTGTATTTATTATATATGTTATATGTGGAATATAAAAACTGTTGCATAAAAGTAATAAAAATACAATAACTGTATAAAATAAAACGAATTTTTTTGAGAGACTGAGAGAGAGCAGGGAGGGGCAGGGGCAGCGGGAGAGCAAGACTCAAGCAGGCTCCACGCTGAGCATGGAGGCTCGATCTCACCACCCGGAGATCAGGACCTGAGCCAAAATCAAGAGTCGGATGCTTCACCGACAGAGGCACCCACCCAGGCACCCCTATAAAACAAATGTTCTTAAAAATTAATAAAACATACATATATAATACACCATAGATATAAAAATTTTATAAGTACATAATAAATAAAACATAATTATATAAAATAAACACCTAGGTTTATAAATATATTATAAAATTATATTTAAATTCTTTCAAGCTTACCATGAATAAGGATAGTGGTAACTATCTTTAGCCTAAAGGGCCTGGGACTGGATGCGGCCATAGGCCCCCGGGCAGCACAGGGTGGTCTGGGCCTCAGCAGGAGGCCGTCAGACTGCGGGGGCCTGAGAGACTCCCAGAGGGACGTCCTGTGGCCGGCAGGGACTCCCCTAAGATTACCACCACAACTGATCCCCTGCCACACCAAGTCCACACGAGGACTTGTGGATGTGATGCTGACACTCCTCCCATCCCCTGTGGGGATGTCCCCTCCTCTCGAACCCGGGGAATCTTTGCGACTATTTCCACCCGTAAAGTCTGTTGGAAATGACCACCAAGACCAGACCCTAACAGTGCCGTTCGCGTCCACCTCGTACGTCTAGATGGCTGCTCTGTGGTGACAGGAAGTCCAAGGGCAGAGGGCAGGCCGACAGAGCTGTGGAGGTCCCCGGTTAAGGGCCAGCATTGCCCGCCACACACTTGAGGGAGCCGGCCTGCAGATGATCCCAGAACCCAGCCATCCATCACCTGCGGCTTCCAAGCCTTCCCGGCCGACGCCACGTGGAGATGAGTCGTGCCGAACAGCAGACTCATGAGCAAGAAGTGGATTACAACAACAAAATCAAAGTGACACCACACACACACACACATGCACGCACACACACATCCACATGCACACACACATCCACATGCACGCACACACATCCACATGCACACACACACATCCACATGCAC
>CM052888.1:1688341-1722352 GCA_028534135.1 Potos flavus | reverse complement strand
CCACCCACACACAATGGAAGGCTCGGGGCTCAAGGTTTCATGCACACCCTTGGCCGCATTCACCGGCTCACCCCTAGCTGTGCACGTAGATACTAGGGGACCCCTGGGAGGCCCGGCTGCAAACTGAAACAAGAATCAAGTGGGTCTGAGCAGGGACAGCAATGGCTGCAAACTGCAGGGGAGACAGGTTTCAGAGCTTAAGTCCAGAAAAACGACTAAAATAAAATAAAATAAAATAAAAACAACTCTCAGAAATACAATTCAGAATCCATATTTGCTGTAATATAGTGTCTAAAAGGCCCAGTGCCATGGAGGGGCCCACGTGGCAAGATTCTGAAGCCTCTAGCCCACAGCCACGCGAGGAGCTGTCTCAGAAGCAGACCCCCGCCCCAGGCAGGCCTTCCCGTGAGACGGACACCCTGACCACCATCCTGATTACCACCTCATCGTGGGAAACCCTGAACCGGAGGCGCCCCACTGAGCTGCTCCTGAATTCCCTCGGAGACTGCGGGAGACAGTAAATGTCTGTGGTTGGATTAAGTGGCCATGCTTGGGGACAACTGGTTACACGGCAACAGATTACTAACACCAGCGGCTGTGATAGGGATGTGGGGAGAAGAAGGGCTGTTTTCCCCTTCAGCGGAAGGGACGTGGAGTCTCGAGAAAAATCTCAGTTCCACACACATGCGCAAGTCTCCTGGATCCACAGGTGTAGTATGTAAGTGACCATAATATTCTAAACATTAAAATAAAAAGTCACCCAGCAAATAAGTGTTGACAAGGGTGTGGGAAAAAAGGAACCCTCGTGCACCATGCAAACTGGTGCAGCTGCTCTGTGGGAAACAGTATGGAGGTTCCTCAAAAAGTTACAAATAGAACTACCCTATGACCCAGGAATCACACTACTGGGTATTTACCCCAAGAATACAAGAGCACTAATTTGAAGGGACACGTGCACCCCAATGTTTACAGCAGCATTATCTGCAATAGCCAAGATACGAAAGCAGCCCAAGAGTCCATCTACGGATGAATGGATCAAGAAGAGGTGGGATATATATACACAGCGGAATGTTACTCAGCCATAAGAAAGAATGAAATCTTGCCATTTGCCATCACATGGATGGAACTAGGGGGTATTACGCTAAGTGAAATAAGTCAGTCAGAGAAAGACAAATACCATATGATCCCACTCATATGTGAAATTTAAGAAACAAAACAAACAAAGGAAAATAAGAGAGAGAGAGAGAAACCAAGAAACAGACTCCTAACTGCAGAGAACACACTGCTGCTTACCAGGAGGGGAGATGGTGGGAACAGGCGATGGGTATTGAGGGGTGCGCTTGTCGTGAGGCGCACCGGATGAATCACTAAATTCTACACCTGAAACTAATATTACACTGTATGTGAACACTCCTGGAATTTAAAATGAAAATAATAATTAAAAGTTTAAAAAAAAAAGTCATCCCCTGTTAATTCAATTTTCTCTTTCAAGTTTGAGGGATTTTTTTTTCCTTTCTACACAAAATAGTAACAGCGGAATCCCCTAGAACTCTCTTCGCATGGATGGAAACGGTGAAGTGAGCTAAGGATCTATTCTTGGTGTCCATCAGTGAAATGAACACAGCCCAGCCCCTAAAGGATTCCGTGCTTGGATGGCAACAAGAAAATCAAATAAAGCCACACGTGTTCCGAAGAGGAGGCTGCCATTAAAATGTGATGCTAATTAGCTCCCTTGTGTAATCATCCAGCAGTGAGCAGGGATGGAGAGCAAGAGAATTTGGGCTCCGCTAGGCAAATATTTAGAACGTGTACACAAGCATAGCCGTGAAGAACTGAGAGAGAC
This sequence comes from Potos flavus, assembly GCA_028534135.1. Taxonomy (NCBI): domain Eukaryota; kingdom Metazoa; phylum Chordata; class Mammalia; order Carnivora; family Procyonidae; genus Potos; species Potos flavus. The sequence continues at coordinate 1,720,509 of CM052888.1, read as the reverse complement.
CCAAATACAGTGCTGCGTTAGCTGATGGCCGAGGAAAGAGTTGTTCTGGACAGGCCTGCGTGAGCACAACGGGAGGCCACGCGCAAACGCCGTGCTCCCATTGAGGACCTCCAGGTTGGAGTGTCCCTTCCCACTCTCCGCACCCTCTCCAACCACAGTGAGATCCAAGGGGCGCTGGATTCAGATGCCAGACAGAAGGCGCACCTGCAGGGACATGGAGTGACCATTGCAACGGGTCTCATGATGACAGCCATCGTCACCAACGTCAGCACCCTTCCTAAGAGGCCGGTACTATTATTCTTCCCATACCAATGACGAGACAGGATCAGAAACATTGGCTGGTCTCAGGTCACAGAGCGGGCGAGTCTTAGAACCAGCATCCAAGCCTAGGTCTGTTTGACTCCACAGCCCCATCTCTTCGCGACCATGGTATACCTTCCACAACAGTTACGAAAACCCTGTGTTTCCGTGGTGCCCGCGCCTGCAGCTCTGGGGCAAGTCTAGCTGTTGAGTGTCACACTGCAGCCCATTAAAAAGTGCTCAGGGAAACAGGACTTGGGTGGAGACTTGGGTGCCGCAAGGAGTGCAGTGAGAAGAGTTCTGCTTCTCTCTCCTTCCCCTGTCTCTGTCTCTGTGAGTGTGTGTCTCTCTCCTTCTCGGTCTCTGTCTCTATGTCTCTCTCCTCTGTCTCTGTGTCTGTGTCTCTGTGTCTGTGTCTCTCTCTCCTCCCTCTGTCTCTGTGTCTGTGTCTCTGTGTCTGTGTCTCTCTCCTCCCTCTGTCTCTGTGTAGGGCTTGCTCTCTCTCTCCTAATTCCACTTAAGGGAAAACAGTGGGCTTGAAAGGGAAGGTGGCTGCTGGGACCACAGCTTGTGGAGAATAACCACTTTCCGTACGGTTCTCCTCCGAAGCTATAGTTCATTCAATGGTCCTTCCATGATCTCTTTCCTTTGAATGAGAGTTTCTGACTACGTAAAAGTTTTACACGACAGAAAGTGCAAAAAGAACCAGGTATCCAGTAGCAGATTCGCTCCCCGCCATTCCCCAAGCCCTCCGTGTGCTCCCACTTCCAGAGACGTTTTCTGGAAAGTCCTTTTCTGCTGATCGTTCAGTAATTCCACACCCAGATGTGTTCACTTCACAGGCAGTCTCAGAACCGAGTGGGGAGGGCAGCGCGGTCCCCGGCCCGCAGCGGGTGTCCGTTCCACATCCGCCGCCGTCACCACCTTCGCTGAGTCTCCCGCATCGGGACACAGAGGCCGCCTCTCCTGTTCTCGGCCGCATGCTCCTCCATCACGTGCACGGGTCATAATTCAACAAGTCCTTTAACGGACATTTTGGTGGCCTCCCATCTTGTAAGGTTGCGGACGACTCTGGGCCAACAACTGTGCTCACGTCACCTGGTACACACACATCTAGTCCTAGGATCAAAGGCCAAGTGGGGTGGCCGAGAATAAGGTACGGCATCTGTAATTTCTACAAATATGGCCAAATTTCCCCCAAAGAGTTCGTGCCAAGCGTCCCTCACCACAGCACAGCATGACGTGCGGGTCCCTGCCCTCAGCTGCACCGCAGGCCGGGGCGCCCTCATGAGCGCCTCCCGGCGCCTCCTCCATCTGACACCGCACAGGCCAAAGGGCTGGTTCTGCCCCGTCGCTGCACCTGCAGCAGCTCCTCTTGGCTCCCTCTGGTCTGTTCACAGCCCTGCCGCCGTGCCGGCTGAAGCTCGCGGGCACCAGCTGTCCGCGTGTCCTCCTCCATGGCTTTCTCTCCTTCCCCTTCACCTCCCGATGGCCTAGCCCGGGGCCGGCCTCCATCCCTCTTGCCTGGACCACCCCAATACACAGCACACCCTCAACAGCGCACGGCCACCTGGAAGGTTAAAGGGAGAAGCAGGCTCGGGAAGGCGGCCCTCCAGGCCACGGACAGAGTCCAGAGCGCTTGCTTGCACGCGGTGGGACTGCGTGCCCACGTGGGCTGCAGGGGAGCAGCTAACTGAGCCGCCTGCGTGAGGGCCATGTGATGTATGGATAGCACCTATGAGTGGGTCCACCTTAGACATGTGCTCTGGCTGCCTCTCTGGCTTCACCCCAGCCCCTGCCCTGGGACCCATGGCCTAATGAGGTTCCCAGATGGGTCTCAGGGTGTGACAAGGCCAGATCCCCTGCACAATGCCCGGGCACATCCCCGCTGTGTTGGGCCGAGGAGTGACAAGGGCTCTTTCTCCTTCCCTGCATCCCCAAGACTATGAATGCTGGAGGCTGGACCCCATTCCTGAGAATCCCAGGACAATGTGGAAGGTTCTAGGCAGAAAGCCCCCTGCAGACTGTCCCGTGTGCTTTCTTTAGCAGGAGTGGATAACATGGTGGGCTGGAGGGACTGTGGGGCTGGTCCTCGCACAGCAAGGTGCTTCTCCTTGAGCCTCAGTTTCCCCACCCTACAGGAGTGTGTCCCTGCTCACCTTGGAAGGTTTCCCTGGGCTGTGGGTGAAAGCTCTAAGCAGCATGTGTCCCGGGCCATCCTGCTTGGTTCCTCAGCTCCCAGTCCCCGTTCCGATACACTCAGGCCACCATTCCCCTGGGGCTTGTCTCCCGTAGCTGCTGTGACATATCACCACAAACTGAGTGGCTTCACACAGTACAAAGCTTTTCCCCTGTGGTTCTGGAAGCCAGGAGTTCAAACCAAGTCTCCCTGGGCTAGAGTCAAAGTGTCAGTGGGCCTGGTTACTGCCTGAGGCTCCGAGCAGATCTATTTCCTGCGTCTTCCAGCTTCAAGAGGCACCCATGCCCCTCGGCTGGTGGCCACGTCCCCTAGTCTCTGCTCCTCCACATCCAATGTCCCTCTCCCTCCGTCCATGACACCCATGATTGCATCTGGATCCTCTAGGATCAGCCGCATCTCAAGATCTTGAACTTAATGACATCTGCCCAGTCCTGTCACCAAATAAGCTCACATTCCCAGGTTTGGGAGATTGGGACATGTCTGGAGGGGTCCTACCACACCCTTCCTCACCACGGGCTCCAGCGAGTTGTTCTGGAGAAAGGTGCCCAGCAGTCATCTTCCGTAGGGTGCTAAAACCACCTCCCGGGCTGGGGGCCACTGTTGTCAATGGGCTCCCATTCTGGGGCCACCACCAACACCCAAGCCACCATAGGTGGAGAGACACTGTGCCCCTCTCACACCACAGCAGGAAGGTGACTGCTTATTTTAATTATAGGAGACGCTTGTTCAGACTGCATATCTCAAAGGAAGCCCTCCAGGCAACTAGAGCATAAGCCTTCCCAAACCCCACGTCTGGACCCACTCTGCCCCCACAACAGCCTTCCTGTCCTAAATGCAGAAACTAGTCTCAAAAGATCCAAGACCTTTGGCCTCTTGATTCCCACCAGGGGGCGTGGGGGCCAAGGAGACAGCAGGAGGGAACAGCCCCTCCCTTCCTGGGCCAGAGCTCAGGTCACTCACAGATCAGAGCTGTCCGTAACGCTGCCTTGCTCCACGGCTGCTCCCGTCAAGCCAGCCTCCAGAACGGAGGGAGGGTGGGGAGGTCAAAGATATCTTCCAGACCCCACAGTGGAGGTCTGCTCTCCCCCACCGGTGACACGGAGAGCTCACAGCCAGCAGGGACTGGAGCCAACCAGGCCATCTGAAGGCAGAGATGCCCGGAGAGAAGGGCCAGGGGCTTTCCTGCACATAGGCCTTTCTGCCAGCCTTGCTGAGCTGTCCCTCCCAGCTTCCAGGTCCCCTGACCTTCAGGGCAACTGCGGGTCAGAAGGAGGCCTCTGCACGCCTGCCTCAGTTTGCCTTTTCAGCCAGTGCCCTCTGTGGGGGTCTTTGTGGGGGTCTTTGTGAGGGTCTTCCTGAGCCCTCCTTCCGGCCTTTCGAGCCCAGATTCTGCCTGTATCTGAAGCAGCTGCAGCCCTGGCACAGAACACCACTCTCCTCGGGAGAGGCCGGGGGGCTGCTCCCTCCGCTCTCCCAGCTGGGGTGCTATGTGCTGACCATTCAGATGATGAGTAAAGGCAAAGATGCCTTTACCTCCAATCTTCCCCCTGCCCTGGGAACACAGAGAGGAACACACCAAGTGTGTGACATGGAGGCAACACCGGCCCTGGGGCAAGGCAGCGATGGAAGCTTCCGGATGCCGTGTGGATGTGCCTCCACCTCCCGGACACAGAGCCGGCTGCTCCTCAGCACGACCCCGTCGGCTCCTCCTCGGGCTCAGAGCATGGCAGGCACATCTTTGCAGCCATGCCGGGAAGTGGGAAGAGTCCACACGGCTAAAGTCCAGACCCGCAGACACGTCCTGTGCGCTTCCGTCCAGCAGCCACTCCCCGGCTGCAGAGCCACACACGCCGGCCTCGGGGCGCGGTGCCTACCCTGGGATCCCCTGAGGGAGATTCAGGAAGGGTTCCAGAAGCCCTGACACACACCGTGCAAATTTAAGAGTGCATGAGTTTCCCGTGGCTGCTGTAACAAACCACCAACCACGGCTTCAAACAACACAGACTGATCACCCTCTAGCTCTGGAGGTCAGAAGTCCTAAAATCAAGGTGTCAGCAGCACTGTGTTCCCTCTGGAGCTCCAGGGGAGAATCTGTGTCCTTGCCCTGCCAGCTCCTAGAGACCCCCGTGTCCCTTGGCTCGTGGCCCTCCCGGCAATGGCTCCCTCTGACCTTGGTTTCCAGTGTCCTGTCTCCTTCTCCCCCTCTCGCCCTCCAGCTTGTCCTCCTTACGAGGACCCTGTGATCACACCGGTCCCACCTCCATCACTGAGGACAGCCCCCATCTTGAGATCCTAAACTTAATCACATTTGCGAAGTCCTTTCTGCCACGTTACATTCATGTTTCACAGGCTTCAAGCTTAGGATGGGGGTACATTCTGGGGCCGTTACTGTGTCTAGCACAAAGGGCCACCGCACGCTTCCTTGGGAGAGACGCCATAATTCCCCCAGCTCACTGAAGTGGTCTGGGGCTGAGATGTTGAGAACCTTCGGGGGGAGGACTGGATGAACTACATGTGGTCTACATGCCCAAAGGGGTATTTTTCAGCCTCTGACAAAAGGAAGTTCTGACGCCAGCCACAGCAGGGATGAGCCTGGAGGACGTTATGCTCAGTGGAATAAACCAGTCACAAAAACACAAATACTATATGATTCTGCTTATAGTGCAGCCTCCGGACGTACCGGAGTCGTCAAATCCACCCAGACAGGAAGGAGACAGTGGGTGCCAAGCGCCGGGGCCAGGGGCCAGGGAGGGGTGCTTCACGGGAGCAGAGCCCCAGTGTGGGAAGATGAAGAAGTTCTGGAGGGGGATGGTGGGACAGTGCACAGCATGAGGGCACTTAATGCCACTGAACTGTACACTTAAAAGTGGCTGTAATGGGGGGACGCCTGGCGGGCTCAGTCGGTGAAGTGTCTGCCTTCGGCTCAGGTCATGATCCCGGGGTCCTGGGATCGAGTCCCGCATCGGGCTCTCTGCTCAGCAGGAAGCCTGCTTCCCCCTCTTCCATTCCCCCCTGCTTGTGTGCTCTCTCTCTTTCTCTCAAATAAATAAAAAAAAAATCTAAAAACAAAAAGGCTGTAACAGTAAATTTCGTGTCATGTGTACTGTGCCCCCATTTTAAAAAGAAGAACAAGAGGAGGCATTTAGGAAGCAGAGGACGCGTGAGCGCCGCCAGCTGAAGGACACGAGAAGCTGACTGGGGCCGGGGACCTGGCTGGGCGGTGGGCCGAGCTCTGCAGCCAGCTGTGTGACCTCGGGCAGGTCACTTAAACACTCCGAGTGCCCACTCTGCCCGCATACAGAGAGGTAAAGCCAGCCCCCATGCGGGCTCGTGGTACCTGGCCCCTGGTGGCACTGAGACTACGCGGCAGCTGGATGGATCCCTCCGTGTTTGTAAGTCACCGTCACTTGTAGAAGACGCAGGCCCAGGCCGGCCTTCTCCAGCCCACATTCTTGATCCACACCGTCTCCTCTGTCAGCCCTGGGCTGCCGTCCGCTACTGTCCCCAGCAGCCCGTCAACACCATCTTGGAGCCTCTCTTCTGCTGAACCAGCAGCAAAAGGGCCACAGTTTCCTCGACTCCCAAGACAGGCAAACAAACCCAACCTGACCCTTGGGAGCCCACCCGAAGCCTGTAATGAGCAGGGTGATTTTTCCAGAAACAGCCTGCCTGGCCACCCCCGCTGCTGAGCACAGCAAGCCTCGCCGGCGACATGGGTCACAGTGGCGACATGGGTCACTCTAATTCCCGCTCACCACAGACTCCAGGAACACACAGATCCCATGTGGGGGCCAGAGCCCCTCGGGGACGCCAGCTGCCAATTCCAAATGAACCTCAAGGCCCAAGGGTACTGGGTCAGGCTGCCCCGCCAGGACCCTGCTCTCTGGGAGGGTTTGTCCCCAGCAGGCACGAACATCTCTTTGGGGTGGGACCGAACGTCTTCTCCCTCTTCCCCACCCATCCAGGGCCCTCTGCGGCTCTGGTGCCCAGAATTTAAAGGGAACCAAGCTCGTGTCACGACGCAATGTCACTTGGGATTTGCCCCTTGGGGCAATAGTGCAGACAGTGGAAACCGGCCTCCTGGAGGAGAAGTGGGCTGTGACATCTGTTTTTATTGCTTCTGAGCCCACTCGTCCTCCCCCTCTGGGCCGAGGCTGCCCTGGTGGTCTGGCTCCACGGCCCCAGCCACACCCCTCCCTGGCCTGAGCCAAAATTGCAGGTTGGGGAAGAGACTGTCATCAGCTGTCTGCGAAGCCAGGGCTCTGTGCCATCCGTGCTGCCCTCACTGAAAGCCACCAAGCCACGAGGAGGGCGGGCGGGAAGAGCCTTTCCAGAAAGACAGAGCTGTGCAGCGTAGACAAGACGCACCCAGCCCAGATGTGCACCGGCTGACAAGCAGACACACAAAACGTGGAGAGCCACACAATGGAATACTACTCACCCACAAAAAGGGACGGAGAGCTCATCGCCCACAACATAGATGGACCTTGCCAACCTCATGTTTGGGAACAGGAGCCAGACACAGAGACCACATGGTTCCAGTTACGTGAAGCGCCCAGAACAGGCAAATCCGCGGAGTCTGGAGGCCGCTGACTCATGCTTCAGGCTGGGGGCCGGGCGTAGATGGGAAGGGGGTCGGAAGGTGGGGCAGCTACACGGCACAGGGCTTCCCTCGAGGGGATGCAATGCTCTCAAAGTGACCGTGGTTAGGGTCGTACTTCTGTGTGAATACACCAGAACACTGACTTGTACACCTCGAACGTGTGCCTGTATGGTAAGGAAACTGTATCTCAATAAAGCTGGTGGGGTGTTTTTTTTTTTTTTTAAGAAAAGAAAGAAGGAAAACGGAGCTGGGGCAAACCCGACTTCACCAGGTAGCAGCTGTGTGTGTGACTGAGGGCAGGTCACTAACCTCTCCATGCTTTAGCTTTGCCCCTATAAGAATAGCCATTTTAGGGGCCGCTGGGGGGCTCGGTTGGTTAAGTGTCTGACTCTTGATTTCAGCTCAGGTCGTGATCTCAGGGTCGTGAGATCGAGCCCCGCGTCAGGCTCCGCGCTCAGTGGGGAGTCTCCTCGAGGTTCTCTCTCTCTCTGCCTCCGTCCCGCACCCCCCACTGCCTGCACACGCTCACATGCACTCTCTCCCTCTCTCTCTCAAACAAATGGATAAATCTTTAAAAAAAAAAAAATGGCCATTTTATAGCACCCACTCTGTTACCCAAGGATTAATTAGACAAGGCATGTGGAGACTCAGCACAGCGGCCGGGGGTCCATACACGACCCTCCCTCCCCCACCCCGGGCAGAGACTGTAGAGAGCTTGGCACATGCGGATGGACAGACCACTTTTACTAGGGATAAAGCTGACTGGAGAACATGTTCTAGCTGAGCCGGTTTATGGGAGGACTAATGACACAGACTCAGCCAGCGAGCGAACTCACAGGCCCCTCAGGGTCGGGGGTGGGGGCGTCTATCCCAATACGACTCATGGCACGGAGGGCCAGGAAGGGGTGCCTCCTACTCCGCTGGGTCCCTCAGCTGGCCACAGGGAGGACCTGTGATATAGTCTCCCCAGCGACAGTCCGTCAGTGTGTTTACGATCGTTACAAACAACGAAGAACACAGGGCCTGGCGGGCGTCAGGTCCCCATACCTTGTTAGTGGCCAGTTAGCATCATCTCACATTTACACACGTGTGAGTACGGGGAAAATGCAAAGTGCCGCCGCCAAAGGGTTAACAGCACATCACTCTGGGAGGCAGGATTACGGGAGATTTGCGTTATCTCCTTTGTACCTCCCTGTGTTTTCCAGATTTTTCTCATGAACATGCATTTTTATGTTACTTTAAAGAAACATTTCTTTGTGGGGCCTGAAGATTTAAGGACATGGTTCCTGCCCTCAAAAAGCTAAAAACTCTACGTAGGAAAAAGATACCTTCTCGGGTAAACTGTTAGCAAAGGAACTCGCGTGTGGTTTAGACAAACTGTGCAACGAGAACTCAGAGGAGGGGGAGACTGGGGGGCGAGGCTCTGCCCAGAGCAGCGTCAGGCCAGGGAGCTGGAGCCCCAGAGGACACAGGTCCTCTTTCAGCCAGCCAACCCCAGCTACCGCTCTTTCCGGGTCACAGAGCTGGTCTCAAAGCTCCACTGCCGACGTCTCTGGCTGCAGTGGCAACTTCTGGCCGCCAACAGCACTTTTACATTTGATGTCCAAGCCTCTCGAGTATGTTTCCAGCCATTCCAAGTCTTCACTGTGGCCCTGCTGGTGTGGCTATATGATTTGTCTTCAAATGCCAACAGTCAAGCTTATCGCTCAGGACCACAAGTGATGGCCACTCGGCGCCCACGGGGGCTGGAGGACTGGGAGCTCCATTTGCACCGATGAGAGCTTTGAGCAGGTGGGGAAAGCCTGAGGACATGGGTCCCCTGGCACGAGTGGGCAGACACATGGAATTTGGCACAGGTGAGGTTTTGAAGCCGCTGCCTGGGGTTCCCGCCAAATACCCGCCTCGGTGCTGCAGAGGCTGTGACGTCCGTGGCAAACGTGGGCGCGAGCGAGAACGTGCCCCGATCCTTGTTCTTCCAGCTCTCCAACAGCTGTGAGCTCCACATCCTCGGGATTAAATTTCTTCCTTTTCTGAGCGATACAAAAACGCCTGTGTCTGATTCATCCATAATACAAGAGACAATACAAGATAGCTCTGATGATTGTTATTGTCCCTGTGTTTGCTGTGTCTGAGCTCACAGAATAAGAGGCACAGCTGGGACCTAGACTCACGGCCGCCTTCCTCCCCAGCCAGGACCCGCCTCACCACTTTACTGAAGCCTCCGTCCAAGTTCTGTGTGCCTTGGGGCTTCTTCATCTGCACACGGAGAGAATGTGGGTGAGGCAAGAGACTCGGGTGCACCATCTGAACGGAAGGTCAGAGGCTCCTGGCACCAGTGGGGAGCTGCGAGCAGGTCTGTCCTTCTCTGCTCTGCGTCTTTCAGCCTCCTCAGCCGTGGGAAGGAAGCAAGCTGATTCAAGAAACAAGACTGAAGTAGTTTCTGGTCTAGGATTATTATTTTTGAAATTGGTGGGAAATATGTATATATTTATTTTAGGCCCATTAGCGCCTTGAGACTTTAATGTCTAAATTGCCAGGATTACATGAATTCCCTATCAAAATCATTGTCGTAAAAAAAGTCTGTAACATGGTTTGGAACTGTCCCCCACCCTGCAAAGTGATATCACCACTTCGTCCCCACTCCTTTTCCTACTTGATCAAAGCAGATGTGCCCCACAGTTCCCCTAACTCCAGAGAGTCCCAGACAAGACCTTCTCCTTGTTCCACCACGACAAGTGGGTGCTTCTGCCGACAGGAGTCCTGCTCTAAAGGCCAGCTCAGGAGCCCCTTTTCCTGGAAACGGTTCAGGGAACACTGGGACCGCACGATTTATTATGCTAAACATTTCCCCCCAGTACAAAAATAAATTGTGGTAGAGTAAGGTTGGGAGCGCCAAGCAGGTGGTTCTGAGCAGGGAGCAGGCACATCCCAGGGCCAGCCAGGGAGCAGAGCCAAGTGGCCCTGGTTTCAAATGTCTTCACATTTTTCCAAAGTGAGACCACAGCAAAGTTTTGAAAGTTCTCTGAAGAGTCCAGAGATCGGCTGGATCACGTCACAACTGGAGGCCATGGAAGCCAACAAGAGCCTGCACACACGAGCCGCAGAGCCCCAGAAGGTCTGGGGCTGGGCCACGAGGGCAAGAGGGGGCATGAGCACACGGGGCTCTAGGCCCCCCGCCTGCACCCCCTACTTGCAGGGTCTACTTTGTTCTGATACGGGGTTCTGCAATGGACTTCAGAAGAAGAAAGTTATCTGGGATAACTTATCTGGGACCAAGAAAAGTTAAAAAACCTTGTGTCTTCTCCAGCAGTTTCATTGAAGAAAATGAAATCCAGAGCGGAGAAATGACTCACGTCAGGTCAGAGCACAAGAGTCATAGACCATCAGGCCTGGAAGAACAGGGACGTCACTAGCTCGATGCTGTGTTCCCTACAGTAAGCTGGTCATCAGATGGTTCCCTGGAGACAGCTCCCCGGCTGCAGTGAGGTACGGCCTCGCCACTGGATTCTGGCCCATCAGCGCACCGCCTGTCAACACCTCCCTTGTCCGGCGGCCAGACCCAGAGGGGGCAGCAGAGAACGCGGTGTCGGCAGGAAGGAGCCCGAGTCCCTCGGTGATCCTGTAGAGCAGGGACCAGGACAGCCACCCCACCAGCCACTTTTAACAGTGACCTGCACATCGTCCCAGAATTGTTCAATGCATGGGCCAGCATCAATATAATTTTTTTTTAAAAATCTAGATAAATGGGTTTATTCTAAACACAGTCTTGTGCATCTCGCCTCTTGCACCGTGGGGGCCATGCCACGTCCGCACACAGACCACCCTCAGCTGTCTGGTGGGGACCTGGTCTCGCTTTACAGACATGCACCGTCCTTCATTCATAATCATCTTCCATAGACATTTCAGGGGTTTTCAGCATTGTCAGTGTTTCAAGATTCAGTGCTGACTTTGAATATTTGTTGGAATATTTCAAAGGAAACATACTCATTTCAACCCTCGCGGGCCTCGGGGCCCATGTGTGAGTGCGTCTACAGGGCCGGTTCCTGGAGGAAAAACCTCTGGATTTCACGTTCTGATACGTGTGGCGAACTTGTTCTCCCGAGAAGCAACCCTAACTCATGCTCCACGCAAACGCGTCTCGAGAAGGCTGACAAGTGGCCGCAGAACGCGAGAGGGTACCGTGGACAGTCCAAGGGACGCTGTTGGCTCGGGGTGGCTGGGTCCCGTGGCCCATGCGTGGAATCCCTGCCTCTTGCCCACGAGATGCCCGGATGGCAGCTTTTGACCTTCTGGGAAACGGCCAGAAGACATTTGCCCTGAACCAACAAAACACACGAATCCAAACAAACCAGGCTCCCTCCTCCCCCGTCAAGAGAGGGGGGTTTGACGCGCACCCCCACCCCAGCTGAAAACATACGAGCTTCAGAGAATGTCTCTGGTTTGGATTACCACAGAAATACTGTGGGATTGTAAATAGGCCTTATGACTTTTTATGAGGAAGCCACGTGATGCCTTTACTGCCTTCACAGCAATAAATGTCAACATCGATTTAATTATTTGCTGCCTGCCCCCTTCCCACAGAGGGAAAAGTAGCGCAGTGTTCTCACCAGGTCTGCAGCCCCACGGGAGACCACGAAGGGAGCCGGCGGGATGCTGGCTGGGGACAGAGGTCTGAACCACGGAACTTCTAGCTGGAGCAGGAGCTTGGCGGGGGATAGGCGCTGACCCCATGGCTCCCAGGATGCACCCCTCAGCAACCTCGCTATTCAGCGCACGTTACCCAGCCCAACAGACACAACACGCACATTCTCACTTTAGTTTTATAACTGATTCTGGGAAATGGGACTCATCACCCTCCCGAGGCCCGCTTCCCTCATCTGGGGAGGACCTGGCGCCCGTGGTCAGAGAGGCGGAAAGCGTGTCCCAGGTTCAAGGGCAGCAGTCACAGGAAGTGAAGTCTTGAGAGCAGTCCACAGCTTCCCCGGCAACCGGCGCTTTGACAGCCCTCCACCCCCCTCCCGCCCCTCAGGCCACCCTCAGCCACACGGTTTCCCTGCAGCTCATTGAATAGTCCAGGCACGTTCCTACTCCAGGACCTTTGCACTGGCTGTGTGCCCTGGCTGAGCGTCGCCTAACCCCAGCTTCCACGTGGCTCCCTGTCCAACTTTCTCAAGGTACTTCTCAAACGTCACCTCCTCAGAGAGGGTTCTGGACAAAGTGTCTGATTTAAATGGGTGGTGCCACGCCAGCCCCAACACTCTCTCCCACCCGCTCACTTTGTTTTCGCTCCGTAGCGAATGTCGCCTGCGCACGTCTGTGACTATAGCTTACTTATTTTCGGATTGTCTCTCTGTCCCCTAGAACGTGCCCCCCCCCCCACGGGAAGGCAGGGCTCATTTCTGTAGTATTGCTTGGGTTTTGCTCTTCTCTACCACATCCCCCGATCCTAGAACAGAGCCTGGCATAAAGTGTCCGTGAATGACTAAAAGGCAGGTGACGAGGGGGTGCCGCTACAATGGAGTATGTACTGCAAACCCTGTTTCCCTTCTGGGACACACGGGAAGGCTCAACTTCAAAGCTTTCCCTGGGGCTGGTGGGACCAGCAGGCTGCGGGCAGAAGGGCTGATAGGAGACACCCACAGGACCCCAGCTCTCTCTTCCACTTGGTCGGTGATGATGGGGACCACGGGACAAGAGGTGGCGCTCCCAGATGACAACAGCCTGGATCTCCGTGTCACAGCGTGGGGACAGCCTAAAATTTCTGGGTGTACTTGTGACTGCAGCAAAGCCTGGCCAGGCCTGGGTCATAAACATAGCATGTGCATTCCTTAAAATCACTGAATTGTGCAAACTGCAGGACAAGCACCACAGGGCTTACGAGAAAAGGTGGTTAGGGGCCCAGCACGGAAAAACGTCATCAGTGACACTACAGAAGACAAACAGTGGGCATCTAATAAAATGACATCACAGTTTCTCAGTTAAAAGGTTAAAAAATACATCAATGCTACAGTAAATATGACACTTGACCTTGAGAAAGACCTGAAGTCTGCAGGGGCAGGGGGCTCCGAGGGCTGCAGCCTGTGAGTTATGGTGAGTGGTGGGAGGACAGGCATCTGGATTTCTCATGCAGAAAAACTCTACTAGGTCTGGGATCAGCAAATCTGGCCCGCCATCTCTGGGTAAATAAAATGCTAATGAGGCACAACCATGCCCCTTTGTTTGCATGTTGTTTGTGTCTGCTTCCCTCTCTCGGCACAGTGAGAGTGGTCATAACGGAGGCCAGCAAAGTCTAAAATATTAACAATGTGACCCTTCGCAGAAGTGTTTGCCAAGCCCTGTACAAGGTGGTCTCTGGGACTGCACTGGGTGTGGCAGTTCCCATACTCTGATTTGCCATTAGAGCAGTGGCCAGACCCCGCGTTCTGATGGCCTGGGCTGTGAACCAGGAGGGAGGGGTGGCACATCCACGCACACGCACGGCGGCCAGCCCTTATCTGAGTAAACCATCCATGCCTGTGTCAGCTCTGCCCCACCCCGGGCACCGTGCCCCTGTCTAGGGGCAGCCGTCCCCTCCAACCCCACCCACGAGTGTCCTCTGGTCAGCCCACACCCAGCACAGGCTGGGCAGCACTTGAGCGAAACCTTCCATTTCCCCTTCCTCTCGGGGGACGCCTCGGAAAGCCTGTCTGTCTGGGCCTCTGACGGGCTGGAGAGAAGGCTATGAGCTTGACCCTAATGAGTGGAGCGCAGCATGCCAGACTAAACATCCTTAATTAAGCGCCCACAAAGGTTAAATGGGCAATTAGACCGCCCCAGGGAGGGCTGAATTAGACAGACTGGCCCATTACCCCCACAGGACCAATGAGGACTTCCCTTTGGAAGGGACACCCTCTAGCCCAGGAGGGGAGGGCCGTGAGCCCCCCGCCAGGCATAAACCCCGGTTTGCCACACTTGGTCCAATACAGTTCCTCAACAAAGAGCTGAGTCCCTGGCCTGTGGGAGCATCAGGTCCTAGTCATCACAGGGACATCTGCTGCCCTTCCGGGCCAGTGGCCCTGACACCCTCAGAGGTCATGAGGGAGCGTGCAGTAAGCCTCTTCTCCCACACCACACACACCCATACCCTCCGCCAATCAGAGCAGATCCTGCCGGCCCCCTCCTCTCCCAGGACCAAGTCTCACCCACCTGTCACCTGGGCCACTGCAGCAGCCCAGAGGGCCCCTCCCGTGGGCCCGACACCCAGAGGGATCCTTTTTGCTGCACAGGATCCTCCCCCACTCCCTGCCCAGCACCCTCCTGTGGCCCAGCTCACTTAGGATGTGTCCAGGCACCAAAGGGAGGCCCGCAAGGCCCTCCACACCTCCCGCTGCCCAGCATGTGTTACACATCGGCTCCCGCCTGCCCGTCCAGCCTCCGGGCCTTCGCAGTCACTTCCCTCTGCCTGGATGCCCTTCCCCAAGATGTCAGCCCCACTCAGTCTCTCCCTTCTTCTGAGTCAGAAGCCGTCCTATCCCAGAGGACTGCCCTGATCCAAGGGCAAACACAGGTGCACCCCAGCCCACCACCCTCTCCCTGGCCCCACTTGAACGCCCGCCACCACAGATGCCACCCGATGTCCTGCGACACGCTAGTTCCCTCTGCCTCTTGTGACGGAGTGCCCCCTCCGTTCAGGGGACGCTCTGGCACCTAGAGAAGTGCCACACACAGAACAGGCAGCCAACAAACGTGTGCGGGATCAGTAAACCAGCTCACAAACCGTGTGCTTCCCGGGTACCAGGCCGCGCGCCAACAGGCCTTCTCTCCCTCGCCAGCAACCAGTTAGATCCATTTTCAGAAGGGGAAACCGAGTCTCAGAGCCACTCACTGACATGCCCCAGCAAGTTAAGGGGCAGAATTCAAACCCAGGCCTGGCTGGCTCTTAATCACTACAAAATGCAGGGATTGCACATGGAAGCAGAGGCCAGGCCCCCCCCAGAGCTCCGGGCCCATCTACATGTGAGGCGGAAGCAGCTCCAGATAACAGAGAGTGAATGGCGGCCTTTTTGCTCACTGCCTTTCAACCAAAAGGAAGAGAAAGGGCCCGGCCATCGGCTCCACCGGGTGGGCGGCCGGGGTGTCAGGAAAAGGAAAGGAGGGGGTTCCTGGGTTGTCTGGTGGGTGCGCAGAGAATGGGTTATTGCTGACTTCTTCGTGGGTGCACAGAGGGCAGCCCTGGGGACCAGCCTTGGGATCCTCGTCACCCAGCTTCAAACAGAAGACAAACGCAGGGTCCCCTGCAATGCCTTCCACATGGATGCGGGGCATGTCCTGCCATGCCTGCCCCACCCCGCCCAACGCGGGGCTGCCCACCCGCCTCTTCACCATCGTGGCACACACAGAACACGGTAACGTCTATGCAGTCCATGGGGACCATCCAGACAGTGCTGGGGGCATCTCTGTAGGGCGTGGTAGAAAAAGCCTATTTCCTTTATGTTTTCTATTTATGCTAAGAAAAAAAATAAAACTCAACGTGGGGGAAATGTTTAAATACTGAAAGAGGACAAATTTTCAGGGAAAGGAAATTTCAATTTTTTTTTTTAAATAAACTCTTGATCTTGCTTTTGTGAACTTCATTTTTTAGAATTAGGTTTTATGCTTGAAATGGTTACACACGAGCCTGACTTCTCCGAGTTTTTGTTCCTCCCAAAGCCGATTGGATGTGAGGACATGAGAGGAAGGGGTCTACCAGGGAAGCGACCCCAGCAGCCACGAGGGAGGGAATCAAACGGCAAGGCAGAGAAACGACACAAGCCAATAAGGGGTGCACTGAAGATGGGGGGGCCCCTGGGGGCACACGGAATGTGGTCCCACGGGGGCCTCTGAGTAACCATGAGGAGCACGGCCCAGAGTTGCCCACCACCACCACGAGAGAGCTGCACACCAACATCCCCAAGGAATAATGATGCAAAAGTCCTCGACGGAATACTACCAGTCAGAATCCACGGCAGTATTGAAAACTGTGCACACCATGAGCACGTGCGGCTAATCCCAGGAACACAGGGGCGGTTCAACATATAAAACCCGGTCAACGTAATCCCCACGAGTAACAGGTCAGGGGGCTACGTGGTCATTCAGTTCTCACAGAAAGGCACTTGACAAAATCCAACACCTTTTCATGGTTTAAAAAAAACAAGCACAACAACAAAACCACTCAGAAACTCGGAACGGAAGGGAATGTCCTCAACGTGATAAACGACATCTGTGAAAAGCACACAGCTCACAGGAGACTCAGTGGGGAAAGACTGGAAGGCTCCCCCTAAGGTCCAGAACAAGACGAAGACTCCGGTCCCCAACACTGACCTGGACGCCGTATGGGAGTCCTGGCCGGAGCAACAGCACAAGTACCAGGCACCTAGGCTGGAGAGGAAGCAGTGAAATGCTTCTCCTGCACAGGACCCCATCCCCTGCGCTGAACTGCCACCTGGAGGTCAGGGAGTCGGGGACATTTATCTGCCCACCCTTCCACCTGGAAGGGCCAGGCTGCCCTCGGGGAAGTGATCCAGCCCCCGGCTGCCGGGAACTGCTCTGCCAGAGCCCCAGGTGGACTGAAGGGCCCGGGGCACTCGGGACGAGTGATATGTAGCATCTACCACTGGTCAGAACACTTTAATAGCAATACTTGGAGGTTGTCCCTGGTACTGCTGTGTGCCTCAAGGCCTAGAAAGACCACCTCTTTGTGGTGGCCTCAGGCCCCTCAGACAAGCCCGCCCCCAGCTTGCCCTTCCATGTTTCAGTGCTAACTCTAGTCCTGAGAGTTTGTCTCAGTCCCAAGAGCACAGAAAGCACTGCTCACCCCAGGTCCTTTGCACATGCTATTCCCTCTGCCCGGGCTGCTTCCCTCTGTTACTTCCTAACCCCTCTTCATTCAACAAATGTCACCACAAAGGCCAAGTGCTCGGGGAAGTCCTGGCTCGCCCCCCAGGCCAGGTCAGATGGGCTCCACATCATGTATTAAAGTTGCCCATGGGATGAAATGGTGCATCTGTCCCAACAGACTGAAAGTGCCGGAGGGTAGAGCACAGCCGCCTTGCTCGCCATGGTGCCCGTGGGGCCTGGCATGGTGCCTGGCACGTACCACCACTGGCGAAATGTTGGGCGAGAGCATAAATGAATAAACAAACTCACGATGGCCGCATCTGGTCAAGTCCCTCCACCTTTGAGCCTGGCCTCTCATTTCTAAAAGTGCCTCCTCGTCCACACTGGGGGCTGTTGTGACGATCGCACGAGCCATGTGCGTGGTCACAGCCAGGCCTGAGTGCGACACACGCACCACGGTGACCACGCAGAGAGCAGGGGGTGGGGGCGCTTCAACACAACACGGCTGCCATTTGCCAGACCCTGAGGCCTCGTGGTGCTGAGTCACTCAGCCCAGGTCTGATGACCAGGAGCCATGCTCTTAGTTACAAAGCTCTGTGCCACGTGAGGAGAGCAGGGATGAAGTCGGGCCAGCGACTCTCCCACTGGTCTGTACCTAATACTCCGCGGTCCCTCTGAGAGGACAGGAAAACGCCTCATTCCCACAAGGAGCACAAACGATGTGTTAAAGGGACGTGGAAAGGGAGGGGACGGGCTGCCCATGGGTCCACCCCCATGTCTGTGCAGCCCCTTGGTCTCTAGGGGTCCAAGACCCTCATGTGGGGAACACCCAGCGAGACGCCCTCAAAGACCCCAGGCCCTCCTCCAACAGCCGCGACCTTTCACCCAGCTGACCACGGGGAAGACCACCGGGGAAGCGGAGGTCAGCCAGAGAGGGGGGCTGGCGGAGGGCCGGGGCACCTCCAGGAGGGGAGCTTCTGGGGGGTCTCCAGGAGGGAGGGACAGGGGAAAGGCTGGGGAGAGGGTGAGGAGCATGGCTACAAGGGGGACGCCCAGGCCACCGGCTGTAAGCTTCGTCTTTCCCAGGAGTCTTTCATGTGAGGGATCCCAGGGAGGAGGCAGGAAGCAAGAAACACAGAGCCGGAGGAGAGAGAGGGACACGGAGACACAGATGGGGCAAAGGTAGGCACAGAGGCTCAAGGACACCCAGCGACGCGACACAGAGCAGACAGGGGTGGAGGGGGCAGGTGAGGGGATGCAGGGTCTTGGCAAGCCCTCTGAGCTGAGGGGGCTGCAGGGCTCAGCCCCCCTCTTTCACAGCCAGAGACTTTCATGGAAAACTTGCAGATGGGCTCCAAAGAGCGCAAGATCCTTGCAAAGTCCAGAGCAAGCGAGGGCTCCAAGGGATTCAAGTTGTGTCAAAAACCAGGCAAAACCAGTGAGCACCAAGGGCCCCCCACCTCCGTCCCTGTGGCCCTCCTTCCGTCCTGCTATCTGCCCCAGCTCTCTGGCCCTGAGGAGCGGGCTGGGCCGCTGGGCACAGGGGGAGGAGGAGAGGGACGGGGCCCGGCTGGCAGGTCCGGCTGCAGAGGCCTGCTCCTCATTAAGGCTCGCCCAGCCTCACGCTACAGCGCTAATTACGGTGCAGTATGTCATGTTATTTTGATTCATGTTTCCTGTCTGGAAAACAGACTGCAGCGTCAGGCCCTGGGCCAGGACAGAGGCCGGGAGGGCAGGGGTAGGAACCTGCCCCCTCACTGACCAGACCCCCACACAGGAACCAGAGCTTTCCAGGGGAGCTTCCCAGGGGGCTGCAACCCCCGCTGCCCAGTGTTCATGGGGCACTGCTGACCTCTGGCCCCTGCCTCCAGCGCTCCTCCCAGCCCAGCCTCGCTTGTGTCCCGTGAGATGGGAGCACGCAGCGCCGCGGGGTCTGCACGAAGCCCTCGGCACCAGGCGGGCACGTGCGTGGCTGCTCTGCAGTCTGTCCTCATCTTTATTCTTGTTAGAACTTCAGGGAAGCGGTGGCCCAGGGCGCAGGAGCACCCCCTCTGGAGGAAGTGTAGCAGGCAGGTGGGAGGGTGGGCTCTGGGCACGGAGCCTGGAGCTCTGGGCACTGCTGAGTATCCAGTTTTCCTCCTTGTGCAAGAGGCTCACGTCGGCATCCCCTCACCGGTCCCTGGACAGCCGAAGCAGATCTGCTCACGCACGGCACTTACAGTAGCACCCGGCACAGAATCATGGACCCCGTCCCCATTACGGTGATGACCCAGCCTAACGCACACCCAGCCAGCAGGCTATTTTCGCTCCGTTCCCCGCAGAGAGTTTCTAGCACCTCCAGGTCCAGCCCCGAACTCAAAGCAGTGGAAACCACAGCATCTCAAAGCTGTACGCACAGGGGTCTGACTGCCCACGAGTCCAGGCTCAAGGAACCTAGGAAGTTTGCAGCTCAGCCAGGCTGGGAGCTGCGGAGCAGGGCAGGGGGCTGCCGATTGGAAGACAGCCCTCAACCCCTTCCCCTGCCAAAGAAGCCAAGAGCCAGTACCAGGGAAAGCTTCCAGAGACACGCTTGGGGGCGAGGGGCGTTTTCCCTCAATCCAGAAGGGACAAGCCCCTGACTGAGCTCCTTCCGTGTGCCAGACAGGGTCCTGGCTCCTGCCCTCCAGGCTCACCACCTGCTTGGGTGTGACATCAAGACAGGACTACCCGGCATGGCACTCACAACCAGTGAGCAGGACAGATGCTGTGGCCTCCCCAGGAATCAGGACAGGACAACTCGCCAAGGGGGCCATGCTGACCTAGGAGAAACACGGCACAAAATGAACATTGAATGATTTAAATAGTCATGTGTGTATTAAGTAGAAAAAGCAAGGTGCCCTTGCACCTAGAGATATACACATGTACACACACGCACGCGTGTGCAATCATATACAGTCACATGTAGATACAAAAAAGAGAAGAAACATGATTCTCTTTGCCAGAGTGCGTGAGCGGGCAGATGGACACACAGACGTGGCCCATCCACACAGCAGCACATGATTCCGCCACAGACACAGCCTACCATGTGGCTGAACCCTGACAACCTTATAGGAAGCCAGACACCAAAACCACATATTGTAGGGTTCCTTTTCTCTGAGTGTCCAGAAGAGGCAGACTGGCAGAGAGCAGTGGCTCAGCGGCGGCCGGGGCGGGAGCACTGACTGTATGGAAACGGGTGTGAGGGGTCACTCTCTGGGCTTCATTCTGAATTACCTATTCAAAAAATGAAACATGGTATATCTTTCTGTGCTGAAAATTTGTTCTGAGTGCATGATGGGGAAAAAAACATATACAACCAAGACTGGAGAGTAATGCAAGCCGGGTAACAACATCACTATGAAATAACACCGCGAATCGTTACAATTGTTAGCGACGCCAATATTGACAGATCATTTCTATGCGTATTTGACGAGTAACTGTTATTAAGTCATGACAGCTACTTTACCCTCTACAACAACCCTCTAAGTAGATGCAGTTTTCATCCTCGTTTCACACATGAGGAGGCAGAGGCCCAGCAAGGTCGAGTGACTAGCTCAAGGTCACACAGCTACAGAGTGGCAGAGCCAAGATTCCAATGCAGCTTTTCTGGCTTGAGAGAACTGATTTTCTATGACCTGAGAGTTAACCAGAAAGCCTCCTTTGTTTCAACCCTCACTAATAGATCCCCAAACACAAACACAACTCATCTTAGTACATAATGGACGGGGGTAAGTCCATGTATAAAGGACAGAAGGGGACATTTAGCAAAATAAGACCTGTACATGGAGTCTCAGGCCGGAGGGTCTGCAGGGGTCCCAGAGTCCTGGGGAGGAAAGGGTGTGGGCCGTGGGAGGGCCAGCCCGCAGGCCAGGATGAGGTCATTCGGGAGGAGTGGAAGGGCAGGCTCAGTGTCCCTGACCGGGGGTGTGGAAGAGACTCTCTCAACACAGGGCCCCCTCCAGGATGAGCACGCCCCACTGTCCAGCCATCCAAGGCCAGAGGCAGTGAGGCCCGGCTTGGAGCTCGGGCCCATACACCCTCACTCACACCGGCCGTATGTCCGCCCATGAAGCCGCGGGGACAAATTCACGCAGCACCTACATAACTGAGGGATAGCCCAGCCTAAATGAGCCAGGGACTTAGGGACTTGGCAGTTGTCATGACTGGACGAGTCTCAGGACCAGGTGACCTGGGCTTACACCCAACCTCACTGCAGGCTCCCTGTGCCACCCTGAGCAGCCCCCCGTCACCCCAGGGGACGGGGCCTTACAAACTCTCCCCCACGATGCCATTCAGGCTGTGAAAGAGCCAGTATGACATAAGCAATCAGCACAGTCCCCAGCATGCAGACAGCAGGCCATCCACGAAGCCATCAAGGCTGTAAAACAAGGGATCTGTGCTTCAAAAAGAACGCAAGCAAATAAACCAAAATGTTAAAGAACCTAGCCCTAAGTATGGGGGGGTCGCACATGATTTTTATTTCCCTGGAGATGATGTTCTGAATCGTCCAGATTTTCTACTATAAACATAGTTTTCATAGAAGAAAAAGAAGTGACTTTTAGATTTTTTTAACATTCAGTGCACCTGACAATCCTCACCTCCACTGGTGGGACCGCAAAGGGTGCAAAGACCGTGTGAGCCAGCAGGCCACCCCTCCAAGGCCCCCAAGAAAACCAACACGCGTGTGTTGCCAACACCTTCAGTGAAAAATCTTTCCATAACTCCTTGAAACCTGCCCTAGTAAACCGTGTGGGGTCTGCGGGGGAAGCTTGAGGGTCAGGGCAAAAACCCATGTAAAGAGAAAGCCTAGCTTTGGTTGGCACCTGGCGGGCCCACCTAGGACGGACGGCTGACCCGGAGGCCACATAGCCGGCCCCGAGGAGCCGATGGCGGGGCAGCGAGGCCCCCTCCACCAGCAGACCTGCATCGGTGACCAGCCCGGGAGGCGTGGGCACCCCAGTCTCCAACCACATGGCTCTCGTTAAAAATGTCCTGAATGCACAGCAAACGCCTAGGGTTAACCTCCCAGGACCGTCGGGTCAAGGTCGCTGCCATAATCATAGAAGTGCTGCAATGCTGAGAGCACGTCTCTGGGCACCACGAGCATTCCCTCTCCGCTCTAAGTCGGTGCAAAAATCCTTATTTAAACTATAAATTGAATTAAAAACTCACATTTAATATTTAGTTATGGTGTGGTTAACGGTTTTATGGGCCGGGCTGTTGCCTTCCTATTTGCTTACAATGTTGTCCTTCATGTTTGCCAAAACCAGGCTGCTCGAATGACTTGGCGGACGCCAAGTTATTAACAATTATTACCTTTTACAGTCATTTTTGGCCCCGGTATGCTTTTTTGGTGGTCTCATAATTTCAAAACAGGGACCTTTGAAATCATACCCCGAGACCAAATGGGCCTGTGGAGGACACTTCCTCTCTCCTGGCCGAGCCCGGCCCGTTTCCCATTGTGAAATGTTTTTCCACCCCACATGCTCACAGCATGAGCTGAAGCTCCAGGCCTGTGGTACAAATCATCTTCCCGGGAAAAGGAGCCCTGTGTGAGGCCAGGGGCCCATCCAAGGGCACCGGTGAGGCAGGACATGTCATGCTGCTCACTGGGACAGTAGACAACAGCAGAGCCATGAGTGACAGACCCAGGCAGTGACGTGGGTGGCCATTACTGTCGTCGCCCAGGCCACGAGCTGAGGGCACACAGAGGCCCCACACACAACAGCCTCTGGCCCTGCAGCCCTACCACCAGCAATGCCCCTGCCAGAGCTTCTCTGAGCCTTGCAAGACTGGCTTAATGCTCAGCACAGTTATATCCCATCTATGTATGGTCTGGACACTGGCTAGGGTCTGTGTGTACGGGATGAGGGGTGTGTGTGTGTGTGTGTGTGTGTGTGTGTGTGTGTGTGTTTACCTCCCAGCTCTCGAAATAAGTTGCATGAAATCCATCTTGCTTACTGTTCTGCTTGCTTTCAAACATATGGAAAACCAGTGGGGAAAAAAATGAAATCCTTTTATTCTTCCTTTTGGGTCCCACATCCTTCAAAATCAAACACTGGGTTCTGAATTTCAAACAGGGGGGAAAGGTGGGGAGGCACAGGGTTTCCGAAGCAGAGACCAGGCAGTAAATAATAAGGAGTTGGTTTCTAGCCCTCCCTCAACAGTTCGGAGGGAGGTGTGGCTGCTTGGAAGGCAGGGGGCGTATGCAAGGAGGCTGCCGGACCGGACCTTCTCTGCACCTTCCTCGGCGGCTCAGGCTCACCCCCCACCAGCTAGCCCGAGCACCCACGTTCGTGGCAGGACACCCTCTAAATGTCTCGGTCCATCAGCAGGATGAACAGCAAACGTGGACTCTTCCACAGCCACAGAAGGGGGCGAAGCCGTGGTGCTCGGCACAACGGGGCTGCTCCTCCAGGACGCCACGCCCCGCCAAGGAAGCCAGACACGAAAGGCTGCGCGTCGTGTGACTCCATGTACAGAAACGTCCACAACAGATGAATCCAGAGACAGAAAGCAGGTTCCTGGTTGCCCGGGACCCCGGGGAGTGACTGCTGATGGATACAGGGCTTTATTTTGGGGCGAGGAGAATGTGCTGGAATGAGATAGAGGTGGTGTTGGCACAACACCGTGAATCTGCCCGAAAAAAACCATTGCATCGTGCACTTTAGATGGAAAGTCAGACGGCAGGTCAATTTTCTCTCAATAAAGCTGTTTAAAAATATAAAACATCTCCTATATGGCCCGAGCCTCTCCAGTCCCTCTGGAGCCTCCCCTGATCTGGCGCCTGGGGGGCCACGACCCTCCCACAGACCCATCTGATTTCTGAGAGGCACCTCATGCCGCTAGCTGCAGACTGCGGTGCGCCGGGCACAGAGACTCTCTCTACTTGGCTGGACCACTGGCAGCTGCCTCTCGGCACCGAGGCGGGCTTTCGTCGGGTACCAGACACACCGCCCACTGTCTGTGGGACAGAGTGGGCCAGCGCTGCTGGCTTGTGACACGGCAGGATGAACACAGGCCTTAGGGCTGTTTGACAAGCAGGCTTGTGGGTGGCTTCTACTGCTGCTAGCGCTCTGCCACAGAGGACTGGTCCGTCCTTCCGTCGGCAGTGACCCTGCTCCCAAATGGCCATACTGAGGAAATCAGCCACGTCCCATAGACAAAAGCCTAAAGGAAAGGGCCACGAACGGTCAAGGACGAACGTGGTCTTCGTCCTCTGTGCCCTGAGAGGTGGTCTGATCCCTTCCTCCTGAATCTAGGCCAGTCCAAGGGGTTGGGCTGGCAAACTAAATGCGGCACAGTAACAGTCTGGGACACCCAAGGCTAGATGCAAGAGCGCTTGGTACCTCTGCATTTTCTCTGTGGACACTCACCCTGGGAGCCCTGCGCTGGCACGGTCCCTCTGAGAACACCATTCTGGGGGGCCACCCAGAGGTGACAGTCCCAGCTGAGGCAGCTTTCCGGCCACCCCACAAAAGCACCAGACATGGAAGGGGAGATGCCTCAGACCCCCAGGACAGCCCACTCGCCAGCCGAAAATCACCAAGTGAGCTCCAAGGATGGGACCCAGGGCAGCCCATCCAGCCAGCTGAGCCCTCCCCAATTCCCGACCTTCACGATCATGAGCTAAAACAAGGGTTTTCATCTTCAGTCCCGCTACCCAAATGCCTGGCACTCAGTAATACTGCACTGGAGAATCTCAGCCCAGCCGCCACTGCCGCGTTGTGACTGCGGGACCCTGGCCGTGTCTGGCTGCCGCTCTGATGGGGCGCTACTGGCAGGTGTGGGAGGACCCAGGTGGGCATCCTCGATGGGCAAGATGGCCTTGTTCAGTCGGGGACTGCCCACAGCCTGTGCAGCTTCTGATATTCATAGACGTAAAATTTCATCTTCTAGTTTTCTGAGCCTGGAACATGACTCTTTCTTATATCCAGATATAAAGCGTTTTTTAATGATTTTAACATACCCTGGATTTTCCAAGAATGTGTCTACCACATAAACCAAGGGAAGACTACAATTTTCTTGGCTTGAAACTCTACTAAAAACTGTTCATCCAAACACAGGGAAGGCTGGTGAGCGCTCGTGGTGTCGGAGCCACCCACACAGCACTCGGAGAGGCTGCTCCTCAGGCCGCTGCCCTCCCGGGCCGTCTCCGCGTCCAGAAGCAAGCGCTTGCAGTCCTTATTTCAAAATCTCAAGTATGAAAAGAAGGGCTTGACGATAGGCCATGAAGTACCTTCTGTAAAATCCAATTTTGTAAATAAATAAATTAAATTAAATTAAATCCAACTTCGTATTAAGGAGGACACGTGTGGCGATGAGCACTGGGTGTTATACCCAACTAATGAATCGTTGAACACGGCATCAAAAACTAACGATGTACTATATGCTGTCTAACTGAACGTAATATGAACAAACAACAAATAAAATAGATTTTTTAAAAATAAATAAAAAATAAAATCCAATTTCATTCGAGGCACCTGGTGGCGCAGTCAGTTAAGGAAGTGTCTGCTTCCGCTCAGGTCACGATCCCAGGGTCCTGGGATCGAGCCCTGCCTGGGGCTCCCTGCTCAGCCTGCCTCTCCTCACTCTGCTGCTTCCCCTGCTTGTACTCGCTCTCTCCAATAAATAAATAAAATCTCTTATAAAACATAATTTCATTCATGATGAGAGGAGAGACATCTCACCCCATGGTACAGGCGAGCTTGGGCCTTTACATATCAAAACACATATTCTGAATGATATTTTATGTCTCCCTTACATAAGGGTGATGGCCTGGTCCTAGAAACGGTTTCTGCTGGTGGGTTACATTTTGTGAACTCCGTCCCGGAACGCCCCCGGAGGCGTGGCAAAGCGGCTGCTATAAAAAGGAAGCACCGGGTCTGACAGAGCGGAGGACACCATGCCACACAGACTCAGACTCACAGACACAGACACGGACGGTCCCCGGCACCATCCAGGACGGACAGAAGCTTCCTGAAAGAGCCACAAGACCCTGTCGATGCTGGAATCCTCTTTTGCTCACTCCTCCTGGCAAAGGATTGTGATGATGGCAAGGACCACATTGAGAAATCATTAGGACAGACACAGCACTTTGCTGGAGACTAAGGGCCAGCAAGATGAGCAAAGATCTTTAGGCGCAGGTCAGCCTTCACTGGCACGATGCTGCTCTGACTCCCCCAGAGCAGACCTGCTCTAATCCCCACTGCCCAGCTCCTGTGGGGCCCAGGGAAAGTCAGGCCCCCTCTCTGAGTGAGGCGATCTAAAAACACCTCCCAGGGGACAGAGTCCCAGGCGAGACGCAAGCATGCCCCTTTGCTTAGGGAATCCCTAAAAGATGGCCCATCTGCCATGACCTTCCTCAGTGGGCGACTGGACCTTCCACGTGGGGGCTGAGTGAGGAACCGTCCAGGGACCAGGCAGGGAAGGAAGCAAGATCCCTCTTCATCCCTGAAGTCAAAAAGCACCATTTCAAACTGACCGATATTAATGACAGAAAATTTTTTTTTAAAAAATCCCACAACATATTAGTGGTTCAGAACACACATGGCAAGGTCGCTTCTGGAAAGAAAAAGTGAAAATAAAAAAAAAAATAGGGCTTTTCAGCCTGTGAATAAAAAGTGTCCTTTAACAGGCGATAATTATATACAGGAAGGCAATTAAAGTTTTAATAATTTAATTACCTTCCTGCAAACCCATCAAGGGAAAATATGGAGTGAAAACATTCTTGAGGGGCTGCAGCCACGACGAGGCGCGATCAAAGGCCTCTGAGATAGCTCAGCTCTGAGGCAGTTGACACATTAATTTTTACGGGCTGACCACCGTTATTAATAGAAGAAACTCGATGGAAGTATTTTTCCACGGTGGGGGGGCCACATCATCATTTGATGCCTGATGTTACAGCAAACATAGTCTTGGCTTCTCTCTGGAAATAAATCTTGTTTTCTTTGACCTTCATTTGGCTTGAGGCAGGGCCAACTTTCAAGACTGGGCTGCACAGAGAGGGCTCCCCACTCAGGGCTGCCATTTGGGAACATCAACAAGACCGTGAAAGGAGATCAAAGCGGGTTCGGCTCGGAACCCGGGGCAGGGCTGGCACGGCCGCACGGCGGTGGGAGGTGTGTTGGGCGGCACACCCGCCAGGGATGGGCTGCCGGTCCGGCCAGCGCCCGCCACTCGCTCACCCCACTGGGATCACACCCCCAAAGCCCTTACTGTTATTTACGCAACATCACCAAATCCCCCCACCATTTTGTTGTCATTGTTGTTTTTATTCTTGTAGAATAAATGTAAAATGCACCATTTTAAAGTGTCCAGTCCGGTGGCATTAGGGACATTTGAGACATTTGGGACATTCAAGATGCTGTGTAACCATCACCTCCACCGAGTTCCCAAGCTTTCCCATCACCCCGAAAGGAACCCCCAGGCCAGTGAGCAGTCAATCCTGTTCTCCCCTGCCAGCCCCCCACAATTGCTGATCTGCCGTCCGTCTCTGTGCCACCGCCCCAGGTTGAGGGCTATGTCCTGGGGAATCCATCCTGCCCGCCCCCACCCCCGGCTGCAGGTTTGCAGAAGCCCCTGAGACAGAGCGTGAAGGCGTGCAGGGTGCTGGGGAGGGTCCCGTGGGCATACACGGGGACTGCCCACCAAAATCCTCAGGGTGTCTGCAGGAGGTGGCCCGACGCCCTCAGGGGGTCTGCTCCGCGGAAATCCTCTAACAGCAGCATATGATGCTCTGCCCCACTGTACTCTGCAGCCACAGAACCTTCTCTCGTACGACAATACCGTGGAGTAGTCCCTAATCCATCTTCTACTGACACAAACAGATCATGTTTCCATTTTCTGGCTATTACAAATGCTGAAATGGGTATCTTTGTAACCATCTATCTATATGTGAGTATAATCTTTTTTTTTTTTTAAGATTTTATTTATTTATTCGACAGAGAGAGAGGGGAAGCACAGGGAGGGGGAGCGGCAGGCAGAGGGAGAAGCAGGCTCCCCACTGAGCAGGACGCCCGATGTGGGTCTCCATCCCAGGACCCTGGGATCATGACCTGAGCTAAAGGCAGTCACCCAACCAGCTGAGCCGTCCAGATGCCCATGAGTATAATCTTATAAATTTCTAGGACTGGAATTGCTGGATCAAGGGATGTGTGTATTTTACATTTCAATTTAGTATTTCCAAAGTGCTTTCTTGAGAGATGGTCTCAATTCACCCTTGTAGCAGCAGTGTATGAAAATGTCCATTTCTACACCTAGTCACCAACATGATGAGTTATCTGATTTCTGGATCTTGGCTAATCTGATAGGTGAGAAATGTATACACCTCAATGTGCTTTTAATTTGCATGTGATATGAGTATTCCATTTTCTATTTTACAGATGAGGAAATGACTCAGAGAGGTTAGATAACTTGCCCAAGGTTACACAGCAAGGAACTGCAAAGCCAGGATTTGATCCCAGGTCATGCTGATGCCATTTCCTGGACTTGTCCCCCTTTCCTGCTGCCTCTCACACCTGTGATGGATTCTGTCACTACTAGATATGTTGTTCACAAACAGAATGGAAGCTCCCGGTTGGCGGGTTCTCTATCCCTTCCACGAGCTCCACCGTGGCCTGGCTCAATGCACAGGACATGAACCCGCCATAAACATTTCTGCTAGATGGGGTTCTCACACCTGCCTGCCCACGGTGCAGCCTGGCATCAGGGAAGCCACACAAGGAAGGGGAAGCCATGGGGACAAAACAGCTGAAGAGTCACCATGGGGATACCTCTGAGCCTTCATGGTTGCTGCTGGCTTCCCAGAGCTCCCCTACGGACCAGGGTGGGCACAGCTGGGCTGAAGGATGATTTATACCAGTGCTCACAGGCCTCTCCGGGGCAGGGACAGCTGGGGGTGGGGCACGAACGCCTAAATACAGAGAATTGGGAAAAATAACTAGAACTATTACACCAACTACATGCTCAGGGTTGCCAGGTTTCCTATCCCTCTGGTTCTGGCAAAAGTGAGCCTGGACTTCTTTCAGGGTATCATGTAAGCACTCATAAGGCCCCAGGGACCCAAGAGTTGCAAAGGCAATGTGAGCAGACTTTGCACAGCCCCAAGGACACGGAGGAGGCCGGAGGGGAGCCGATCGTCACACTGGGGGCTTGAGGGGCTCCTGACAAAGCCTTTTCAGCACACACTTCCATTCTGTTGCTTCACGGCAACTGTCAAAGGTCAGGGCTCTGGTTCCATTTTACAGACGAAAAAGCAGTTTCTGCGTGGCGCTGTAGCTCACTTGAGGCTCCGCGGCTGGTACTGACTGTGCAACAATGGGCTGTGAGCGGATTCAATGCTCAACAAGTACTCCCAAAAGGCCCCCTTCTCAATTCCCCTCTCTGGGCACTTGCTACTTCAGTGACAGCCTCAGGTCCTGACCCCTGTTCCCATTGGGCCTCCTCTTGCCACTTCTCATGCTGAAGAGAACATCTCCCAAGTCCTGGAATGCAATTTGGCGGCAGGGGGCTCGGAGGCTGCCAGGACCTCCCTCAGCACCCCTGCCCCCTCCCAGCCCTAAGGTCTGACCCACACCACGGGCTGGGCGTTGGCGGCACTGCACACCACTTCCTCCCCTCCTGGGCTCAGCAGGTGCTGGGCGTGGGCCTGACAGCATGGATTCTGAGAGATGCTCCGTCAGCCCCAGCCCTGACCCCAGGCACAGCTGGGTGGGTCTGGGATAAGGGGCCACAGCACGGAGTCTGGGCCCCACGTGGTCTCAGCCCCTGTGTGACCTCACGGATCACTGTGAGAGTCTGGGCCGGGCTCCAACCACCCCCATCCCAGCTCTCAAGCTGCAGCTTGAATCCATATCTGCAAGGCGTGGACAGGGATGAGATGACCAGGGAGAGCTCCCCCCGATGTCAGGGCTCTCCTGACAAGATGGAGGGTCCCAGAGAGCCACCAGTGAAAGATAGGTCCATTAGTGGACTGAGTCTGGGGTCTCCTTACCAGCCACATACCTCATCTCCCCAGTCTCCTAACATACCACCCTTCCTTTGGGGCTCTGTCCCCAACCAGTGGCAGGACTGCCAGTCAGCCCCCGACCTTGGCCGTCATGGGAATTTCCTACCAATCTAGAGAGGCAGAGACTCCTCTGCAGTAACAAGGCTGCGGCCACACATTGAGCCCTGTGGGAGCTCTGTCTTGAGAGGGTACCCTGATCCCCAGAAGCAGACGTGGGGGAGGGACAGTCCCAGGGGCTGGGACCTCTAAGCCAGCTCCCCACCCACCCTAACCCAAGAGCCAACAAATTCCCTTCGCTTTGTCTTCACTGTCTCAATAGAAATTCGAACGGCTCGCGTATCTGGAGCGCAGAGGGTGTGTGGATTAACTCCCTCGGCCCCACCAGAGCCCTCCCGTGAGGAAGCGAGATGTGCAGTCAACCGCTCATGCCAGGTCAGGGTAGTGGGGAAGACCAGGACTTGGACCCAGGCCTCTATGCTACCTCGACGATCAGCAGAGCCTCACAGTGGGCATCTCTACTGCCAACAAGAGCCAGATTACATGGGGCCACGAGACCTGCACCGGCGAGAGAACAGGAGTGGAAGTGCCAAGCTCCCTGGGGGAGGAAGCATGCGTGTCTGCTCTTCCGTGCTCCCTGGCCGAGCCTCGGGGTCATGGAAGCACCCCTGATTTGCTAGCATCTCCAGACCACAGCAGCCTGGACGCTGAGCAAACTCACAGGGGAGCTTCCCCGGGGGAGCCGGAGCTACCCGCGGTCACCTTTGCTTCAACAAGACATCAACACTTGTCCTCAGCCCCCAACCATTCAAGGGTCTTTCCAACTGTTTCCAACAGAAGAGCCTAGGCCACTCTGACCAACAGAGTTTGTCCAACTTGCAAACCAAGAGTCCTGCGTAAGCACTCCGGGCCACACCAGCTCCTGCCCCTCCCCAGTCCACTGAAGTGCTGGTCCGGTTTGTTTTGGGGATTCCATCAGCCTTGTAAAGGGAGGCTCCCCCCTGCCACCGGGGGTGGAGACAAGGCGCCTGGGTGCATGGCAACACGCCTGTGCTGTGAGCTGCCTGTCAGGACCCAAACGAGGGGAGCCTCCCGTTTCTGAGCTCTCCGAGGCCACCGCCCCAGCCGTCGTGACTGAGAGAGGCACTGGGAGTGGAGCCCCAGTTTCAGGCTGTTACTACCCAGAACGGCCCCTTTGGAAGCCTGATGGCCTTCAGTGAGTACGATTTCGGCCAGACAATTACTTCTCAAAGTGAGGTGGAAATGACCAGAGGGGACCACGGCAAGGGGGCACCTGAAAATACGAGATGCAGGTAGTGACCATGTGGACCCCCAACACCACAGAGCATCCAGCTTCAGCAAGGGACAGTCCGTCCGGAAAAAATGCACACACCGTTTTGCGCACGGTGTGAGGGGTTCCCAGCATCCCCCGTAGCGTCCCTGGATTCGCGTCACTACAAGTTCTTCCCCAGGATCACGCGCAGCAGTAAACCCTCTCCGAGGCCCACAGCAGCTCCATCCAGCCTCATGACGGCAGAACTCACCTCTCTAAACGACCGTGTTGGTCAGTAATTCCACAGGCATTAAGCACTTACTGCGTGCCCGCGCGGCTCGAAGCACTCGGAGCTCATCGGCGCATGGAGACCCAGTCCTCAAAGCAGCCCCGGTCTGGACGGCAGGGAGACAGAGGCGCGTGCGCAATAGGCAGGAAGGGTGGATCCGCACTGGGAGCACCGTCAGAACGGGACTCCTCGCTTCATGTGCCGGGCTCCCTGAGCCAGAATGAGCAGGAGGGCATCTTGGAGAAAGGGACGTTGGAGCTACAAGCTGATGAGAAGGACACAGGAGCTGCGGCGGAGAGGAAGAACACGAGCTGGGTGTGCTGGAGCCATCCCTCACTGAGGCTTTGCATCTCCCGCCGCCTCTCTGGGCCAGGTCTGGGGTGGTCAGTAAGAGTTCAGCCACCAGGTGGATTAGGGGAAAATTCCTCCCAGCTTTTCCTCCAATATCCCCAGTCTGGACACAGGTACCAGGCTCAGGAGGGTCGGGGGGAGCACCAGCGCTCCAGGCTCAGAGAAGGTTGGGGGGAGCACCAGCGCTCCAGGCTCGAGGTTGGGGGAGCACCAGCGCTCCAGGTTCAGAGAGGGTGGGGGAGAGCACCAGCGCTCCAGGTTCAGAGAAGGTTG